>ML366550.1:0-121066 GCA_005239505.1 Nicotiana paniculata
TTAGAATGCAATACGAGTGGTGAATTGATCACAACCTTGGAATATTTGTCTCTACTGAATACAAAACAATACTTTTGTACTTGATAATTAGCTATTCCATAGATTCGTAGTATAAATTAGTTACATTCCTGGATTTTATTTTGGCTTGATTTAATAACAATTAGAGTGATTCAGCAAGTAGTATACGCAAGTCCCTGTGGGTTCGACATTCGATTTACATTATATTACTTGTTACGGCCACGTATACTTGCGTGGGCGTTTGGGACCATCAGAACGCACTGCCTTAGGGGGAACTGGGGATGGGGGGAGCTAATACCCTATGCGAACGTGGCCAAAGGCATGCGAACGCGAAGTCTAATAGGGGCCACTTCTATGCGAACGTAGCAGACCCCACGCGATCGCGTAGAGGGTCTGCCCAGGGGTCTTAAAGCAGTAGCAAAACGGGAATAGACCCCATTTTCATATTTTCTTCCATAGAATCCGACTTTGGGCGATTTTTGAAGAGGGATTTCATCACCAAATCATAGGTTCGTGTTTCTAATCTAATTTTCTTCATTTTCCATTAACACCCATTAGATTTCTAGGCCTAAATCTTGCTCTTCAAGGGTAGAAATTAGGGATTTTAGGAGAATTATGGATTTTACAAATTTGGAAATTTAAACCACGATTGGTGGTCGGATTTTCAAAACTAATTACATATTCAGGCTAGTGGGTGAATGAGTGATCGGGTTTTGGTCCGAACCTCGTATTTTGACAAAGCAGGCCCGGTGTCGATTTTTGACTTTTCGAGAAGAATGATAGAAAACTCATAATTAAGCAGTGGGGTTGAATTATTTAGCATTTATTGATATTATTAAGCTAATTATGTCTAGATATAATCGAATTGGAGGCTAATTCTAAAGGGAAAGCGGTAATTGAGGCTTGAGTTTGGTCGTGGAATTCGAGGTAAGTGTTTGGCTTAACCTTATCTGGAAGGAATAGGTATTGTGTCTTATTTGCTACGCGTTAGTATAATGTGCAACGTATAGGTGTGGTGACGAGTATCTATACGTTGGTGTCAAGCATGCCGTGAGTTGAATATTGTGATTTATGTGATTGTTCATTAAGCATTACTTGAGTTTAATTTGATAATTATCCATGATTGGTGGTATTTCTTTGGTATTGATAATTGTTGAGTATTGGTTCAATTTAAGAATTACTACGTGAAGTTAAGTAACTAAGTGAGATTGGTTATAGCTGTTTCCCGTGCCGGGATGATATTGATTCTACTGTTGGCTCCCTTGTCAGGACGTTATGGCTTTTATTGTTATTGTACTGTTGATTTTCCTTGCCAAATTGTTGTTATTGATTTGTTTGGGTGAGGAAGAGTGTTAAATCACGAAGGGTGATGTCGTGCCGTTTCATTTGATTTATGGTGAGGATGAGTGTTAAAGCACGAAGGGTGATGCCGTGTATGATATTGTGAAGATGAGCGTAAAAGCACGAAAGGTGATGCCGTGCCATATTATGATATTAAAAGCACAAAGGGTGATGCCGTGCCATTTCTATTGATTTATTGTGAGGATGACAGTAAAATCACGAAGGGTGATGCCGTGCATTCTATTTATTATTTGGTGAGAATGAGAGTAAAAGCACGAAGGGTGATGTCGTGCACTTGTTTTTGTGTTGTTATTTCTGTTGTTTAAATTGATATCTAATTTGTTGTTTTACTTCTTATCTCCATTAGCTGATATTTCCTCCCCTCAGCATGTTCCCCTTTCCTTGTATTTAGCTGCTTAATTCTTGTTGTTATTATTTTCTCCGTATATGAATAAACTGCACAAGTTTAGTTGGTTGTCGTGTCCTAGCCTCGTCACTACTTCGCCGAGGTTAGGCTCGACACTTACTCAGTACATGGGGTCGGTTGTACTGATACTACACTTTGCACTTTTGTGCAGATCCCGGTACTGGACTCTTCAGACCTTAGATAAGGGTTGCTGCCTTCAGTCCAGCAGAGACTCCGAGGTAGTTCTGCAGACATCCGCAGGCCTTGGCGTCCCCTCCTATTTCATTCTATTATGTTCTTATTTACTTCTGAGACGGATGTATACTTATATTTTGTTCAGACTCCTATTTGTAGTATTCATAGACAGTCCGTGAGATTGTGACACTTGTTCTGGGAGTACTTCGGTTCTGGATTTCGTATTAGTATTATATCGACATGTTGAATCATGTTATCTCATATTTTAAATTCCGTGATTTTATTTTAAAGTCTGGTAAACTGTTAAAGATAAAGGTATAATGTAACTAATCAGTAATGTTGGCTTGCCTAGCGGGTTCAATGTTAGGCGCCATCACGGTCCTGATGGTGGGAAATTCGTGTCGTGGCAAAAAATTGTCCAAATCCGAGCTCCCCAACTCAAAATATGACCAAATGAACAAACCTTCGATATTAAGTATTTTGCCATATTGTTCTGCATCGTTTTACATGCCAAATTATCCCAAAACTTGCTTTTTTTGCCTGCAATAGATTTCTTGTGAAATTTGAGTCAAGATAGGTTTTTGAATCACTCTATTTGACCTTATAATGAAGGAGATATGTCGGTTTCAATATTTGGAAATGTGCAGATTTTAAATACGAAGCCAGTGGTAATTTCGTAATTAATCTGAAAAATCTGGCAATCAATTCTTAGTAAAATGACCATAAACCCCTCAAACGATATCCAAATTCGATGATTCTTTTTGCTACGGGTCAGTAATTACGATACGTATCTAATGCTTCAATCAAAACAGAAATCAGAGTTCATTTGTTCAATATGATATCATTTATGCTTGAAAAAACGACGTCGAAACATAAGAAAAACGAGCGCAACACAACCCAAACATATCCGAAACTCACCCGAGCCCCTCGGGACCTCGTACGAACATGCCAAAAAGTTCCATAACATAACACGGACTTTCTCGAGGCCTTAAATCACGGATAACAACATCGAAACAATGAATCACACCCCAAATCAAACTTAATGAACTTTTCCGAACCTTCAAATTCCAATTTTTGCCAATCAGTGCCGAGTCTTTCTAGAAATATCCAATTGCAAATACGCGCATACACCCGAGTCCAGAATTACCATCCGGACCTAACAGAACCATCAAAACTCCAATCCGAGGTTAAATGCTAAAAAGTCCAACTTGGTCAACTCTTCCAAGTTAAAACTTCTAAATCGATTCCGTACAACCTGAAAATCAAATCTGATGATTCACACAAGTCATAATACATCATACGGAGCTACTCATGCCCGCAAACTAAGCAAAGTGCAAATGCTCAAAACGAATGGTCGAGTCGTTACAACTATATCTAATAATTTTTAATTCAATTTATGGTAATGTAATAACACATTTTAATATTTCAAAGATTTGTGCATAGTTTCTATGTCAATTGCTTTAAAATATTTCTTTATTATGTTATAATTTTTTAAAATTTTTTATTTATTGTCTGTTCATAAATAATTGATTGAAGATATACGTGCAAATCACATACATAGAAGCTAGTACTATATTAAAAGCACGTAGGGCCCTTAATGAAATATCGTTCGCCTTTTTACCCCTTAATATTATATTTCACATGGACATAATTGTCAATTATATTTTTTTTTAATATTTAAACTTTAGAATAAATTAAATATTTTATTGCTAAGTCTTTCCTTATTAAATTAGGTAAGAGATTGTGATGACCCAAAAAGTCATCTCTCATTTTATAAGTCAAAATTGTGTTCTGAGGCCTTGAAAACCTTCTTTAATCTCACCTTGTTTTGCGTGCGTAGTCCGGGCGTATATCCGGAAAGCTTTTGTTTGAAAAACTGAGAAAAATACTAATTTTGCCTTTAAAATTAAATTTAAGTTGACTTCGGTCAACATTTTGGGTAAACCGACCTTGACCCATAATTTCACTGTCCCGGAGGTTCGTAGGAAAATATGGGACTTGGGCGTATGCCCGGAATTTAATTCCGAGGTCCCAAGCCCGAGAAATGATTTTTTGAAAGAAATTATTTTACTAAAATTATAAGAGTTTTTGGAAATTTAATTATATTTGAAATTGATGTTATCGGGCACGTATTTTGGTTTTGGAGCTCGATACAGGTTTAATATAGTATTTGAGTGATGCCTGTAAAATTTGGTAAGAAACGGAGGTCATTTGACGTGATTCGGACCTGTGGTTATGAAATCGAAACTTTGAATATTTTTGAGATTTTCCTTTGATTTTTATGCTAAATCCGTTGTTTAAGATGTTATTTTGGTGATTTGATCGCACGAGTAAGTCCGTAAGATGTTTTTAAGGTTATGTACATGTTTGGTTTGGAGACCCGAGGGCTCAATAAGTTTCGGATAGGTGTCGGAGTGGTTTGGACTTAGAAAAATCTAGTGCAAATGTTGTTTGCTGGTGTCTGGTGTTTTACTCTATGCGAACGCGTGGTAACTCACACGAATGAGCAGAACAAAAGGGGAAAGGGGCATGGGTACTCTATGCGAGTGCACTGGCCACAACGCGAACACAGAGCCCTGGGTAGGTTGCTCTATGCGAACGCGTCTAGGCCCTCGCGAACACACTATGTTAAGGGAGCTGGGGATGGGGGGAGCTGGAACCCTATGCGAACGCGGCCAGAGGCATGCGAACGCGAAGGCCAGGGAAGGGTGAGCCTATGCGAAAGCATAGGCAGTGTCGCGAATGCGAAGGCCAATATGGCCCAAGGCTACGCGAACGCGATAGACCTCACTCGAACACGTAGCAGGTCTATCCAGCCCACTTAAAACAGTAGAAAAATGGGATTTTAGCCGTAACTTCATATTTTCAAAACCAAGGAAGCTTAGGGGAGATTTTTTAAGGGGGATTTCATCACCAAGTTCTAGGTTTATGTTCTTAAACTCGTTTTTTTCATTTTCCATTAACACCTATTAGATTTGTAGGTCTAAATCTTGTTCTTGAAAGGTAGAAATTAGGGATTTGAAAATTTTGGGAATTTAGACCTCGATTTGGGGTTAGATTCCGAAACTAATTACATATTCGGGCTCGTGAGTGAATGGGTGATCGGATTTTGGTCCGAACCTCGTGTTTTGACCAAGCGGGCCCGGAGTCGATTTTTGACTTTTTTGGAAGAATGATAGAAAACTCATAATTAAGCATTGGGGTTGAATTATTTAGCATTTATTGATATTGTTAAGATAATTATGTCTAGATACAATCGAATTGGAAGCAAATTCTAAAGGGAAAGCGGTAATTGAGGCTTGAGTTTGGTCATGGAATTCGAGGTAGGTATTTGGCTTAACCTTAGCTTGAGGGAATAGGTATTGTGTCTTACTTGCTACGTGTTAGTATAATGTGCAACGTATAGGTGTGGTGACGAGTATCTATACGTTGGTGTCAAGCACGCAGTGAGTCGAATATTGTGATTTAGGTGATTTATCATTAAGCACTACTTGAGTTTAATTTGACAATTATCTATGTTGGCGGTGTTTCTTTGGTATTGATCATTGTTGAGTATTGGTTCGAGTTTAGAATTACTACGTGAAATTGAGTAGCTAGGTGAGATTGGTTATAGCTGTTTCCCTTGCCGTGATGATATTGATTCTACTGTTGACTCTCTTGCCGGGACATTATGGCTTTATTATTGTTGTTTGTATTGTTGATTTCCTTGTCGGATTGTTGTTATTGATTTGTTTGGGTGAGGAAGAGAGTAAAGCACGAAGGGTGATGCCGTGCCGTTTCTATTGATTTATTGTGAGGATGAGAGTAAAAGCACGAAGGGTGATGTTGTGCCATATTATGATATTAAAAGCACGAAGGGTGATTTCGTGCCATTTCTATTGATTTATTGTGAGGATGAGAATAAAATCACGAAGGGTGATGCCGTGCATTCTGTTTATTATTTGGTGAGGATGAGAGTAAAAGCACGAAGGGTGATGCCGTGCACTTGTTTTTTTTTTGTGTTGTTACTTCTATTGTTTAAATTGATATCCTATTTGTTTCTTTACTTCGTTATTTCCCTTATTTGATAATTCCTCCCCCCAGCATGGTCCCCTTTCTTTGTATTTAGCTGCTTATTTCGTGTTGTTATTAATTTCTCCGTATATGATTAAACTGCACACTTTGCACTTTTGTTAGGCTCGTCACTACTTCGCCAAGGTTAGGCTCGACACTTACTCAGTACATGGGGTCAGTTGTACTGATGCTACACTCTGCACTTTTGTGCAGATCCCGATACAGAACCCTACGGACCTTAGAGTGAGGAGGCTGCCTTCAGTCCATTTGGAGATTCCGAGGTAGTCCTGTAGGCGTCCGCAGGCCTTGGCGTCGCCTCCTACTTTATTTTCCATTCTGTTCTTTTTTATTCTGAGACAGATCTATTTATTTTGTTCAGACCCTTATATGTAGTACTCATAGACAGTCCGTGAAGTTGTGACACCAAATTCTGGGTTTAGTATTATGATTTTCGTAATGGCGTTTAATCAAGTTGTTAGACTTTGTTTTCTTCGCACTTTTATTTCCGCTGATTTGTACATCACCTGTTATCTGTTAAAATAAATGAATAAGGTAAATAAATATTTAACATTGGCTTGCCTAGCGGGTTCAATTTTAGGCGCCATCACGGTCCCGACGGTGGGAAATTCGGTATGGAGACGTATGATCTTATCCCCCAGAGGCTACATAGTTTAGGAATGACTTCACATCTATTCTTCTCTATCGTGCAATTTGAATTCTCAATACTAATTGAATCTCTACTCTATTCTCTTGCAGATGGCGAGAACACGTGCTTCTTCATCCACTGATCAGAAGCCGGAGTCTCCAATTGCAACTCCTACGAAGGGCCGAGGACGAGGGTGAGGCCGTGCTAGAGGTCGAGGCAGGGGCAGAGCTCAGCCCAAAGTAGCATCCACAGTGGCGGAGCCTCAGGTAGAGTTTGCTGATAAGGTTTCTGCCCAGACAATCTCGGTTGGACCAGCTCAGGTTCCCGATGGGTTCATTGCCTCCCCAGTACTACAGGATGCTCTGGTCCATCTAGTGGGCCTCATGGAGAGCGTTTCTCAGGCAAGTTTACTTCCTACAACACCAACCGTCTCTCAGGCTGGGGGAGGAGCCCAAACTCCCGCTACTCGCACTCCGGAGCAGTTGGCTTCTCAGTTTCAAACTCCCGCACCTCAGACAGCCGTGGCAGTTCAGCTGGGTATTGTGGCTCAGACCGGTGATGGAGAAGTTATGTTTGTTGATGCTTTGTGGAGGTTGGACAGTTCACCAAGCTGTTTATTACTACTTATAGCGGTGCGTCTTCATAGGATCCCCAGGACTATTTGGATAGCTGCCACGAGGTTCTACGGAACATGGGGATAGTGGAGACCAATGGGGTCGACTTTGATTCTTTTCGTCTGTAAAGTCCTGCCAAGACCTGGTAGAGAGATTATTTTTTGG
The DNA here is from genome assembly GCA_005239505.1 of Nicotiana paniculata. Taxonomy (NCBI): domain Eukaryota; kingdom Viridiplantae; phylum Streptophyta; class Magnoliopsida; order Solanales; family Solanaceae; genus Nicotiana; species Nicotiana paniculata. The sequence goes on from ML366550.1 coordinate 7,439, forward strand.
CTAGACTAGCTGGATCACCGCCTTTCACTTAGGCCCAATTCTCCGATTTTTTTTTGGAGAAGTTTCTCCCTATCACTTAGAGAGAGGATTATAGGAGGCAGTTTGAGCGTCTCTAGCAGGGTTCTATGACAATCACTCAGTATGAGACCAGATTCATTACCTTGGCCCGTCATGCTATTATGATACTTCCCACCGACCGAGAGATGGTGAGGAGGTTTATTGAGGGACTAGCTCAGCCGACCAGATTGCAGATGGCTAGAGAGGCAGGGAGTGATATTTCCTTTCAGGATGTAGCCAATGTGGCCAGACGAGTCAAGATGGTTCTATCACAGGGTAGTGGTCAGGGGTATGACAAGAGGCCTCGTCATTTTGGCGGTTCAGTGGTGTCTAATCTGGAGGTAGGGATTCTTTTGGTAGGAGCCATCCTCCTAGGCCGTTCCAGTCAGCACTTCAGGTTTCTCAGTGCTCTAGGTGGCAGTGGTTCCCACATGCAGTATTCTGATAAGTTTCCCTACAGTGCACCACCAGCTCTTATCAATGCACCGTCACTCTAGAGTTTTCAGGGTGGTTACTCAGATCGTCAGGGTCAGTTTCAGGGCCAGCAGTCTCAGCAGCCAAGATCTTGTTATACTTGTGGTGGTCCGTGGCACATTGATAGATTTTTCCTTCGAGCCTCGAGCATTTCTCAGCACCAGGGTTGTCGTGCCATGGTTCCCGCACTAGGTGTTCCACCACCTGCTCAGCCAGCCAGAGGTGGGGGTCGAGGTGTTAGAGGTGAAGGTCAGGCAGTTAGAGGTGGAGGCCAGGATGCTAGAGGTAGAGGTCAGCCAGTAAGAGGCCGTCGCAGGGATGTAGTTCAGATTGTTGGGGCCCAGCCCCGATGCTATTCTATTCAAGCCAGACGTGAGGCCGAGGCCTCCGATGCGGTTATCACATGTATGGTTTCAGTTTGCAGCAGGGATGCTTCAGTTTTATTTGATCGAGGGTCCACATATTCCTATGTGTCATCTTATTTTGCTCCTTATTTGGTCATGCCACGTGATTCTCTGAGTACTCCTATATATGTGTCTACACTGGTGGGTGCTTCTATTATGGTATATCGTGTCTACCATTCATGTGTAGTAGTTATTGGTGGTCTGGAGACCAGTGTAGATGTTCTACTCCTTGATATGGTAGATTTTGATGTCATTTTAGGGATGGATTGGATGTCGCCTTATCATGCCATACTGGACTTTCATGTCAAGACCGTGACCTTAGTATTGCCGGGGTTGCCTCGACTGGAGTGGAGAGGGACTCCTGGTCATTCTTCCAGCAGGGTTATCTCATATATGAAGGCTCGACGTATGGTCGAGAAGGGGTGTATGGCCTATTTGGCCTATGTTCGTGATTCTAGTGTCAAGGTTCCTTCTATGGAGTCTGTGCCCATTGTCCGTGAGTTTCCAGAGATGTTTCCTGAAGACCTGTCGGGTATGCCACCCGACAGGGATATTGAATTTTGCATTGATTTGGCTCCGGGCACTCAGCCCATTACTATTCCTCCATATCGTATGGCCCCGCCAGAGTTGAAGGAGTTGAAAGAACAATTTCAGGACTTGATTGATAAAGGCTTTATTAGGCCTAATGTCTTGCCTTGGGGTGCTCCGGTGTTATTTGTTAAGAAGAAGGATGGGCCGATGAGGATGTGCATAGATTATCGGCAGTTGAACAAGGTTACCATCAAGAATAAGTATTCGTTTCCGAGGATTGATGATTTGTTTGATGAGCTTCAGGGTGCCAAGGTATTATCGAAGATTGATTTGAGATCTAGCTACCATCAGTTGAAGATTAGGGCATCCGATGTCCCTAAGACAACTTTTCGCACTCGATACGGGCATTATGAGTTCTTAGTAATGTCATTCACGTTGACAAATGCCCCAGCAGCTTTCATGGACTTGATTAACCGAGTGTTCATGCCTTATTTGGATTCCTTCATGATTTTCTTCATTGATGACATTCTGATTTATTCCCGCAACCGGGAGGAGCATGAGCAACACCTTCGAGTCGTTCTCCAAACTCTGAAGGACATTCAGTTACATGCTAAGTTTTCGAAATGTGAGTTTTGGATGAGTTCAATTGCATTTCTGGGTCATGTTGTATCAGCAGAGGGTATTCAGGTGGATCCTAAGAAGATTTCAGCGGTCAAGGATTGGCCTAGACCCACATCAGCTACAGAGATCCAAAGTTTCTTGGGTTTGGCGGGCTATTATTGTCGGTTTGTGGAGGGGTTTTCGTCTATTGCAGCCCTGATGACCAGGTTGACTCAGAAGGGTGCCCAGTTCAGGTGGTCAGAGGAGTGTGAGGTGAGCTTCTAGAAGTTCAAGATAGCTTTGATTACAGTGCTAGTGTTTGTTTTGCCTACAAGTTTAGGTCCATATACTGTGTATTGTGATGCATCTCAGGTTGGACTTGGTGCAGTGTTGATGCAGGATGGCAAGGTCATTGCATATGCTTCGCGTCAGTTGAAGATCCACGAGAATAATTATCATTTCATTATTTGGAGTCAACAGCCATTGTCCACGCACTGAAGATTTGGAGGCATTATCTGTATGGCGTGTCATGTGAGGTGTTCACGGATCACAAGAGTTTGCAATTTTTGTTCAAGCAGAAAGAGTTGAATTTGAGGCAAAGGAGATGGTTGGAGCTGTTGAAAGACTATGACATCACCATCTTATATCATCAGGGGAAGGCTAATGTGGTGGCCGATGCTTTGAGTAGGAAGTCATCCAGTATGGATAGTCTTGCATATATTCCGATCGGGGAGAGATCGCTTTCTTTGGATGTTCAGGATTTAGCAAATCGGTTCGTGAGATTGGATGTTTCTGAGCCCGGCCGTGTTCTATCTTATACAGTTGCTCATTCTTCACTATTTGATCGTATTCGAGATCGGCAGTATGATGATCCTTATTTGTGTGTCCTTAGGGACACGGTGCAGCATGGTGGTGCAAAGCAGGTTGCAGTTGGTGATGATGGGGTTTTACGAATGCAGGGTCGTATTTGTGTGCCCAATGTGGATAGACTTCGTGAGTTGATATCAGAAGAGGCCCATATTTACCGATACTCCATTCATCTGCGGGCCGCAAAGATGTATCAGGATTTGCGACAGCACTATTAGTGGAGGAGGATGAAGAAGGATATTGTGGCATATGTAGCTCAGTGTTTGAATTGTCAGAAGGTTAAGTACGAGCATTGGAGGCTTGGTGGATTGCTTCAGTAGATTGAGATTCCTGAGTGGAAGTGGGAGCGTATCACCATGGATTCCGTTGTTAGGCTCCCACGGACTCAGAGGAAGTTCGATGCAGTATGGGTTATTGTGGATAGGCTGACCAAGTCAACACATTTCATCCCTGTGGCAGTTTCATATTCATTGGAGAGATTGGCAGAGATCTATATTAGGGAGATTTTTCGTCTTCATGGTGTGCCCGTGTCTATTATTTCTGACAGAGGTACGCAGTTTACCTCGCATTTCTGGAGGGCAGTTCAGCATGAGTTGGGCACGAGGGTTGAGTTGAGAACATCATTTCATCCTCAGACAAACGGACAGTCCAAGCATACTATTCAGATTTTGGAGGATATGCTACGAGCCTATGTCATTGACTTTGGAGGTTCTTGGGATCAGTTCTAGCATTCAGATGGCCCCTTATGAGGCATTATACGGTAGGCGGTGTCGGTCCCCGATCGGATGATTTGAGCCGGGAGAGGCTCGGTTTTTGGGTACAGACTTAGTGCAGGATGCCTTGGATAAGGTTAATATCATTCAGGATAGATTTCGTACAGCTCAGTCCAGGCAGAAGAGTTATGCCAACCGCAGAGTTCGTGATGTGGCATTCATGGTCGGAGAGCAGGGGTCGCTTTGGGTGTTGCCGATGAAGGGCGTGATGAGATTTGGGAAGAAGGGCAAGCTAAGCCCTAGGTACATCGGTCCTTTTGAGATCCTTGATAGAGTGGGAGAGATGGATTACAGACTTGCGTAGCCACCGAATGTATCAACTGTCCGTCCAGTGTTTCATGTGTCTATGCTTCGGAAGTATCACGACGATCCATCCCATGTGTTAGACTTCAGTAGTGTCCAGTTGGACAAGGATTTGACCTATGAGGAGGAGCCGATAGCCATATTAGACCGGCATGTTCGTCAGTTGAGATCGAAGAGTCATCCTTCGGTTCGTGTTCAGTGGAGAGGTAAGCCTACCAAGGCAGCTACCTGGGAGTCCGAGTCCGATACGCGGAACCGGCATCCCCATCTTTTCCCTGATTCAGGTACTTTTCTATGTCCGTTCGAGGACGAACGTTTGTTTTAGAGGTGGAGAATGTGATGACCCAAAAAGTCATCTCTCATTTTATAAGTCAAAACTGTGTTCCGAGGCCTTGAAAACCTCCTTTTATCTCACCTTGTTTTGCGTAGGCAGTCCGGGAGTATATCCGAAAATCTTTTATATGAAAAACTGAGAAAAGTGCTAAGTTTGCCTTTAAAATTGAATTTAAGTTGACTTCGGTCAACATTTTGGATAAACGGACCCAGACCCGTGATTTGACGGTCCCGGAGGGTCCGTAGGAAACTATGGGACTTGGGCATATGCCCGGAATTGAATTCCGAGGTCCCAAGCCCGAGAAATGAATTTTTGAAAGAAATTGTTTTACTGAAATTATAAGAGCTTTTGGAAATTTGATAATATTTGAAATTGATGTTATCGGGCCCGTATTTTGGTTCCGGATCCCGGTACAAGTTTAATATAGTATTTGAGTGATGTTTGTAAAATTTGGCAAGAAACGGAGGTCATTTGACGTGATTCAGACCCGTGGTTGTGAAATCGAAACTTTGAAAGTTTTTGAGATTTTCCTTTGATTTTTATGCTAAATCTGTTGTTTAAGATGTTATTTTGACGATTTGATCGCACCAGTAAGTCCGTAGGATGTTTTTAAGGTTGTGCACATGTTTGGTTTGGAGCCCCGAGGGCTCGGGTAAGTTTCAGATAAGTGTTGGAGTGGTTTGAACTTAGAAAAATCTGGTAGGAATGATGTTTGCTGGTGTCTGGTGTTTTACTCTATGCGAACGCGTGGTAACTCACGCAAACACGAAGAAAAAATGGGGAAATGGGCATGGGTACTCTATGCGAACGCACTGGCCACGACACGAACGCGGAGCCCTGGGTAGGTTGCTCTACACGAACGCGTCTAGGCCCTCGCGAACACACTATGTTAAGGGAGCTGGGGATGGGGGGAGCTGGAACCCTATGCGAACACGGCCAGAGGCACACGAACGCGAAGTCCAAGGAGGGGTGAGCCTACGCGAACGCATTGGCAGTGTTGCGAATGCGAAGGCCAATATGGCCCAAGGCTACGCGAATGCGATAGACCTCACGTGAACGCGTAGAAGGTCTGTCCAGCCCACTTAAAACAGTAGAAAAACGGGATTTTAGCCGTAACTTCATATTTTCAAAACCAAGGAAGCTTAGGGACGATTTTTGAAGGGGGATTTCACCACCAAGTTCTAGGTTTGTGTTCTTAAACTCAACTTCTATTTTTTCCATTAACACCCATTAGATTTCTAGGTCTAAATCTTGTTCTTGAAGGGTAGAAATTAGGGATTTTACAAATTTGAGAATTTATATCTCGATTTGGGGTCAGATTCCGAAACTAATTACATCCCTTAGGCATTAACTCACCCCAACCTAAAGAACATAACCCCTTCACATTAGTCACACCGGCAGAAGACAACCTAGACATGAATAATAAAACCATGGACATAGACCCTATGACTCATATAGCCAATCAACATCCTCAATTAATGCATGACACTAAGAGCAAACAAAAGATGGACATCACCCCATCAACTTACCATAACAACCCATTAGAGAAGGATCATAGTACCACCCCACATCAACTTTTGTCAAACCTAGGTCAATCAACCATTAATTCTCTAGACAATTTGGATCCTAAGACAAGTCAAGATGTCTTACACATCAAAGAGCACAACCAGGGGGCAACAGGCTTACTAAACCAAATAATAATACCCCTAAGCAAAGTAATCTTTAACTACAAGACTCAAACACTATCCCTACACAAACACAACATGCCCAGACTTCCCCCAAACCACCATCACAACAGAAGATTCCACAGGCCCAGGTATGTCTGGACACGCCCATACCCCATGAACCAACACTAAACCCCACTGATCTTCACCATAAGGCCAACCCTATTAGACCACACTCCACAATCTTGGCTGGAATGGGGTCTAATGGGGAAATCTCGGAATGTGAGTCTACAACTAGATGGGAGGGACATAATAATTCAAATAGGAGACCCAAACTACTTAGTTCAAATAGTGGCGGAGGTCCTAAAACTAGGTCTAAGAAAATCATGGCTATGTCCATGGATAAGCCCTCTACAACCCCAACCAAAGACTCTACATGCAGGCCAACATCCCTCACCTTGGAGCACCCATGCTTGGAACCAACTCCCCACACCAAGTCTGCCCAGTCAACATCTCCCTCTATACCCACACCATGCAAACAACCAACCCCTAAATATCCCACAGCCCATGCAGCAATCCATGCAGCAAACACCCCAAACCCCATCCACCAACAACAACAGTACAGTAGTGTCCCAACCCCAGGCAGTGCCACCCCCTCAAGAACATAACCAACGTCAAACCCAAGTGAACGAGGAGGAAGAATAGGAAAAGGCTCTAACAGAAAGAATAGTGGAGCACGGGGTACTACGCTATCCAAAAACAATAGCGTTCAAAGCAAGAAAAGAAAAAAGATACATCTTAAGTTGCCTGGTGGATTTAAGGAGATGCTCAATCTCCATAAGAAAGACGAACCCTCCGAGCATTTATCAACATGCCATAGTGCTGGTACCTATGATTTTCACACATTACTGGACACACAGGGAATGCATGAGCAGCCATGAAGGGGTTTCTTCAAATAGAAACACAAGCATGAATATGATCATTTGGAATTGCAGGGGTAGCGTCGAGTTTATAAGAGCTTTTAGAGCAATGCTGGACTATCATAGACCTAGCATAATAGCACTCCTAGAAACAAAATTGGATGACCACCATGACTTAGTACATGATTTTGGATACTCTAGTCTCATTCAAATGCCGACAAATGGAAACTCGGGAGGCATAGTGCTCATGTGGAACAATGGTGACACTCTAGTAGACCAAATTGGAGGAACGGACCAATAAATACACGCCATGGTAAAGGTACAAAATTCTTCTAAAAATGGCTTCTCTCTACTATTTATTCTAGTAACGTGCTAGAAGAAAGAAAATTACTATGGGACAACTTAAGGACAATGGCCGAAAACTAAAAAGGGCCATGGTTAGTAGCGGTAGACTTCAACGAAGTCACCCGAGCCTCGGATAAATTTGGGGGCCTCCCTATAAATTATAGTAGAGTTTCACACTTCTTGGACTGTTTAAACCATTGCGGACTTGTTGATTTAGGATTTAGAGGACCTAAATTTACTTGGACTAACAAGAGGAAAAATTGCAAAACCATAATTATGGAACGATTAGATAGATGTGTATCCAATACATAATGGACTGAACTATTCCAAGAAGCTAGTTTCCATCACCTAACTAGAGTCCACTCGGATCATTGCCCAATAAAAGTAGATTTTTTGAAGAATTTTAGGTCAAAAAGCAATATCTTTAGGATAGAGTCTATGTGGCTAACTCAACCCTCATTTAGAGATTAGTTCACAACACTTGGTCGAGTCAACCAAATATTACCAAAGCAATAGACAACTTCAACTTGAAAGTTAAGGAGTGGAATGAACACACCTTTGGTAACATTTTTAAACGAAAAAACAAGTTATTAGCTAGGTGAAAGGGCATTCAATCCTCTATAAACTACCCTCATAACCAATTCCTCATAAATCTAGAAAATAACCTCCTCCACGAGTACAACTTAATACTAACTCAAGAGGAGGAATTTTGGAAACTTAAGTCAAGGGTTCAATGGATATAGGACGGTGACGCCAACACAAAATTCTTTTACATTACTACAATACAAAGAAGAAGGAAAAATAGAATAACGTGCCTAAAAGACGAGACAGGGAATTGGCACCAAGTCCAAAACATCATTAAAGACCAAATTACTAATTATTACCAAAATCTCTACACTACGGGACATAATAAATATTTGCTTAATACCATTATATGTCCTACAACTCAAAAATTAGAGAGCAAGAGCATAAATATCTAACTTGTATCCCATCCTTAGAGGAAATTTACAAAGCCCTAAACTCCTTTAAACCGTATAAATCCCCGGACCCGAATGGGCTGCACCCTTTCTTCTACCAAAAATATTGGAAGGAGATAAGTAAACAACTTATTGATTTTTGTCAAGATTCTTTCAAAACAAATAGTATACTAAAAACATGAACAGTACCTTAATATGTCTCATTCCAAAATTTCAAAATGCGGAAACAATAAAGCAATTTAGACCCATAAGCCTGTGCAACACGACTTATAAAGTCCTTACAAAAATTATTGCAAATCGTATTATACCTCTCTTAAAAGCCTTAATACAACCTACCCAAACCAGCTTCATCAAAGGCAGACGAGCTGATGACAATGCCATAGTCAAAAGGGAAGTGCTTGATCACTTTAAGACAATTAAAGGAAGAAAATAAAAAATGATCCTCAAAACTGACCTTGAGAAAGCCTTCGATAAAATTGAATGGTCTTTCATAAAATTCTCCCTTACATCACTAAACTTCCCCCTGACCTTATCAAACTCATTATGTCCTGCATCACCACCTCCACCATGGCCACCTAAATAAATGGCTCAAAAACAGAATCCTTTAAGCCATCAAGAGGCATCAGGCAGGGAGATCCCTGTCACTGTACATCTTCATCATATGTATGGAAATGCTGTCAAGATTAATTAAACATGAAATAGACTGCTGCAGATGGATCCCGATAAAGATATCCTCAAAAATCCCAAAGCTCTCTCACTTGTTCTTTGCGGATGACCTTATCCTCCTAGCAGAAACAAACTAAAAGAGTTGCAACTCGATTATTGATACTATCAACAAATTCTGTGAGGCTTTAGTGCAAGCCATCAACTTTGAAAAATCTAAAATTATGTTCTCCAAAAACACACCTCCAGACCTTAAAGACCATCTAAGTATTTTCTTCTCAATGAGAAGTGCACATAACTTTGGTAAATACCTAGGTTTCCCATGCCCAATAACTCTCCCACCAAAAAAGACTTCCAATTCATTTTAGACCGGATGAACACCAAACTTAAAGGCTGGAAAACTAAGTTCCTCACCCTGGCTAGTAGGACAACACTCATCAAAGTAACCTTAGACGCAATCCCAAACCACGTCATGCAAATATATGACCTCCCCAAGACAACCATTAATAAAATAGAAACAATCCAAAGAAACTTTCTCTGGGGAAGCACACCAACCAGGGAGAAATGCCACTTAGCCAGGTGGAGCATAGTTACAATGCCAAAAAAACAAGGAGGCCTAGGTATCCCTAATACACTCTGGAAAAACTATGCCTTCAATGCAGCCCTAGCATGTAGGTTTAGAAATGATCAAGAGGCCCTATGGACCGGAACTTTAACCAGTAAATACAACCTGAAGGACACCAAGAACAAAGGCTCTCACACCTGGAAGGTTATAAGAAAAGGAACAGAGCTATGCATTAACAACACTATATGGATAGTGGGGGATGTAATATCAATAAACCTATGGTACGATAAGTGGATTAACCAACTAGGAACTATTAGAAATTATATCCAGGGACCTCTCCCTGTTAAGGAAGAAAACCTGAATGTTGCATGTATCATTAGAAACGGAGCTTTTGACCTTAGAGACTTGCCATTTAACTTTCCTACTGAGTTAGAAACTAAGATCAAGAGAACCTATATAAAACAATCCCTTCCACTCAATGAATCATAGGTTTGGGACTCACCAGGCCATAACACCTTCTCCGTCAAGGAAGCGTATGAAACACTCTCAGCCAGTCCCCACACCAACACAAGAGACTTCACTTGGCTCTGGAGATCTAACACCCTAAATAAACTAAATACTTCCTATGGCTAATCATATGGGACAGACTACATTCCAAACATATGTTAGCCAAAAGAGGAATCTGTCCCGATTATACCTGCCACATTTGCAATAAAGAACCAGAAAGCACTGAGCATATCCTCTTTCATTGCAAATACTCAAGGGATATCTGGGCCCAAACAGGAAATTCTCACTATGTCCCCCACAACTCTGGCGAGATAGGATCCCTATTCACATGGCTTAAGAAGCAACTAACTTTCACAAAACTATTCAACAATCAACTCCTTTGGGCTGACCTCCTCCCCTTCCTCCTATGGTATATATGGAACTATAGGAATGGGTTCCTATTCCAGGGGAAAAAAGCCCCCCGACCTTAAGCCAACCTATCAATAAATCGATTGAGTTTTTCTTCATAGAAAAAAAGCTAAGCATAAAGTCCCCCAAGACAACTGTATTTGTCAAATGGGAACCCCCTGACTCCAACTGCTACAAGCTTAACATAGATGGCTCATGCTTAGGAAATCCAGGGGTAGGAGGAATAGGAGGAGTATTTAGAAATGAGAAGAGTCAGTGGATTCTAGGCTTCAACATGAAAATTTCCCATGCAACGAATATATTCATGGAAATTCTAGCTCTTCCCAATGGCCTCAAGCTAGCTCTTACGGAAAACTTGCTACCATTAGTGATAGAAACTGACCGTTTGGATGTAATTAAACTCCTAAAATCTAACAATTGCCTCTACCAAAATCTAATTGATGATTGCAGGTACCTATCGCAGAAGGCGAATGATCCCCCCCTGTAGCATGTGTTTAGAGAAGATAATGGAGTAGTGGGCCAATTAGCTAAAACGGGTTGTAGTTTGGACACTTTTTGTATTTTACAAACTTATACTACTCCACCCGCTTTTGTTGTTAATGTATTTGAGAAGGACAATCTAGGAACTATGTTACCTAGATTGATCCCTTGTTGTAATAGCTAGTTGGTATATTTTGTTTTTAATAAAATCTTTCATTACCAAAAAAAAAAAAAATACATACACATTAGGAATGTACATGTCATATTTTTGTAAAGCATTTCAAAGCTCCATCCAATATAACTTTTTTTCTCAAATTAAATAATTAGACTATTGTATACACATTATCTTATACAATTATTTTCTTGAAAATATACTTATGCCATTAAAGTGTAGTCTATTTTTTAATTATAATTTCTTTATTATTTAAATCCTTAAAACCAATTAAGGTTTTGTTTATTGAATTGTTTGTATAATATTGATGACTATAGTCAATAATTATTTCAACCTTCAAAAATCATGCACAATATAAATAAGAATATATTGTAAATTAGTAAAATTTCCTCAGAGTTTGCAAACACTAAATATGTATTTTATTTTATAATTTAAATATATATTTATTAATATTTATCTTATTTTGTAAAAATTATTTATTTGCTGACATGGAAAACACGCGCAAAACGCGTATATATATTTACTATATTAAAAGCATGAAGGCGCTTAGCAAAATGTCGTTCGCCTTTTACACCCTTTAAAAATAAAGTTTGAATAAATTTGTAATTTTACTGTAACGACCCGACCGGTCATTTTGTATTCTAGGACCCCGTGCCCCTAAATGAGACTTCCTATAGTTGCTTTTACTGATTTACGACTTGCGAGGAGGGGTGGTTCGAGGTTTGGAGGAGTTTGGAGTAGTATAGGAACACTTAGTTCCCTAAGTTGGCCTTAAAGGCCAAGTTTGACTCCAGTCAACATTTTCAGTAGACGACCCCGGAATCGAGATTCGAAGATTCCATTAGGTTCGTATGATGATTTCGGACTTGGGCGTGTATTTGAAACGGGTTTTGGATGACCCCGAGCATTTCAGCGCCAAATAGTGAAATAAGAATTTCCTTATGTTCAAGTTGAGGTTTGGAAATTTTTTTTGTGTTATCGAGGTCCAAATGGAATTCCGAGATCAGGAATAGTTCTTTTATGTCATTTAAGACTTGCTCGCAAAATTTGGTGTCATTCCGAGTAGTATAGGTATGGTTCGGCATGTTGAAAGCGAATTCAGAAACTTGAAGTTCTTAAGTTTGATCCAATAGGTTTTGAGGTATGATTCTTAGATTTAGCATTGTTTCGGGCGTTCCAAAGGCTTGAGCGAGCCAATGTTATGATTTAGTACTTGTTAATATATTTAGACGGGGTCTCGGGTGGGCCCAGATGCCATTCGGGCATCGAACGAGGAAAAAACCAGCCTAAAATGACTGCTGGTGCACCAGGTCTGGTGCGACCGCACCTGCGGAGGTCCAGTCGCAGGTGCGAGACCGCTCCTGTGGTCCCAGTGTCGCAGGTGCGACTCCTGAGGGAATTGCCAATTTTTGCAGGTGCGGAACCCTTTTTGCAGAATCGGAGCCGCGGGTGCGGACTATGCTCTACATGTGCGAAACCAGGCCCCCTTTCCCTTCTTCGCAGGTGCGGTCCTCGAGCCGCATGTGCGAAAAACCTGTAGGTAGTGCACTTCGTTTTAAACTCGCGACTTATCCATTTTTGAACACTTTCTTCATTCTTGGGCGATTTTGAGAGCATGCAAGGAGTGTATTCGACCTAGCTACTGTAAGTTCCGAGTCCTTGGGCGATGAATTTGGAGTTTCGGGCGCGTTCTTGACCCAGAAAGTAGGCTTGACACGAGGTAAGTCTCCTTTCTAACCTCGTAAGAGGGAATTGTCCCCATAGGTGAATATAAATAATTGCATGTCTTTATTTGTGGGGGCTACTCTTGCACGAAGTGACGAGAGTCCGTGCGTAGCTACTATTATAGTGTGTCGGGGAGTTTAGGATTCACAAGCATTCTTTATGTGTCGTAAATATAATCGTAAATGTTAATTTAGGTTGCCTAATATCATTGAATTATTAAGTGAACATCTAGGAGGTTACATTCTGAAATTTATATTATTGAAACCTTCTCTGTAAGTATATTCTCCAATGAATTTTCTTGATTTCCTGTTAATTATGTGTATATATACGAGAACCCGCATCGCATGTATGATTCGCGAGCGGGGTAGCCCTACTATTATGTCAACTGCGTCGCATGTCCGATTTGTGAGCGGAGTAATAGATGCATCTATGGTTCGAGCCGTTCGACCCTTCGGTAGTGCACATTTATTTTCGCGTTGTATCAGCCGTACGTTCACGGCATGGTATGTGTTTGTTAGATGTTGGGTGCTCTGTGATTATGTATCTGCTAAATACCATGAGAAATGAAAACTAGGTAAATTGTATGCTAGAAAACTTGACACGTATAGGTAATTGTAAAGGATATTTGATGTTCCTGTCTTCATTATTATTCATGAATTTCCATTCCTGCTTAGCTTTACACTTAAAACATATTATTCTGACCCTAGTAAGTGTCACGTCGAGCTCTCGTCACTACTTTTTCGAGATTAGGCGGGATACATACTGGGTACATATTGTTTATGTACTCATGCTACAATCTGTACTTAATTGTACAAGTTTTGAGGCGGGTGCATCTGGGTATCAGCCCGGAGTTCATCCGATACCCGGAGTTCGTCCTTGATACATTTACCTGGTCTAGACTCCACGGTGAGCCGCTTCTCTTGGCGACTCCCAGCAGCACTTTGGAGCTATCCTTTTTTCCATCCCTGTCTATACTTACTAAGACAGTAGGACATACTTCTTATTCTTTTGGTATTATTCTATTAGTTGCCTATAGACTTGTGACACTAGTTCCTAGCACACACGCTAGTACACTTTATTTTGGAATGTAAATCGTAAACTACAATTTCATGATTATCTATTTTGTATAAAATTTTCTAAGTTATCTGTTTCTACATAATGTCTCAAAGACTAAGTTAAGCAAGTGTGGAAAAATGTTTTGTTTTTGGTAAACTACATGGAATCCACTAGTATAAAATGGTTGGCTTTTCTGACTGCGGTGTTGGGCGTCATCGTGACCTGGGTTAGGATTTCGGTCGTGACAACATGGTAATAGAGCTCCAGGTTCACGTAGGTCTCACTAGTTATAGGCAAACCTGGTACGGAGACGTCTGTATTTATCTTCGGGAGGCTATAGGGTGTTAGGAAATTTCTCTTTATTCATCTTCTATCGTGCAATTGATGGTATACTAAATCTCACTCTTCTATTCTCTCACAAATGGTGAGGACGCACGCGGTCGACGTTCCAAACCCGGGAGGGGCTGCTACCCCCGTCATCCGAGGGCGTGACAGAGGCCGGGGAGGGCACTTGCCCGAGGTAGGGGACGAGGACGTCCCAGGACTGTACAAGTTACACCCCTAGCGGATCCAATAGAGGATCCCATCACTGAGGAGCAGGGCGAGGTGCCCGCAGCAGATCCTGCCCTTTTGGACATCATGACAGCGCCAGGATTTCAGGAGGTCATGGGCTGTATGATGTGGATCATTGAAACCATGACGCAACCTGGTTTATTTCCAGCAGATCCGACCACATCTCAGGTGGGAGGGGGAGCACAGACCCCTACTGCACAGGTCGCCGATCATGCATCAGCAGTATATCAGACCCTCGGGTACACTGCCTGTGGGTGGAGTTCAGCCAGTAGCAGCGGCAACACTTGAGCCCAGACCAGGTGGACGGTGATCCGCAGAAGTTATTAGACAGGTGGACCAGACTGCACCCTCCTGTCTTCGGAGGTGAGCGTCATGAGGATGCACAAGACTTTATTGATAGGTGCAGGGATAGACTGCATAACATGAGGATACTGGAGTCCCATGGAGTTGACTTCACTACTTTTCAACTAGAGGGCAGGGCCCGCAGATGGTAGCAGTCCTAAATTCTTGGCAGACCGGGCAAAGTCTCATACCCTCACTTGGGAGCAGTTCACTCAGTTATTCCTGGATAGATATATTCCACCCTTTGAGAGGGAAGAGTTGCGGTATCAGTTTGAGCAGCTGGAGCAGGGTCAGATGTCAGTGACTGACTACGAGGCTAGGTTTTCTGAGATGTCTCGTCATGCACTTATGATACTTCGTACTGACGCAGAGAGAGTGCGGAGATTTTTAGCCGGGTTACACTCAGGCATTAGGGCCAACATGGCCCGAGAGGTGGAGATGGGGACTCCTTATCAGCTTGTGGTAGAGATTGCTCGTAGGATTGAGGGTTATCGATCGAGGAGCAGAGAGCAGGGGCAACAGGATAAGAGAGCTAGATTTTCTGGAGATTTCAGAGGTGCTCCAGCCAGGGGCAGAGGTCAGCTTGGTAGGGGCCAGTCCAGTAGGCCCCCATATTCAGCACCCTCACCACCTCCTCGAGGTGCTCCCACGAGACGCTATGCCAGAGAGTTCTTATCGCCCACCAGCCATTCAGGGTTCCTCCGGCGAGTATTCTGGTCATCAGGGGTCTTCCAGTCCTTATTTCAGTGCTATGCCAGAGAGTTCGTACCATCCTCCAGTTATTCAGGGTCCTCCAGGGCAGCAGGCTATGGTGCCTAGAGGTTGTTATGAGTGCGGGGATCCAGTCCATATTAAGAGGACTTGTCCCAAGATTTGGGGCAAGGCCGTGCAGCAGAGTCATCAGCCTATGATTTTAGCATCGGCAGTTCGGCCACTCAGATGTGGAGGACAGGTTAGTAGAGGTCTTCCTAGAGGTGGAGGCCAGGCAGGGGGAGCCCCGCCAGTCCCTGTTCATTCCGGTGAAGGCCAGTCGTCCGACACTCCAGCCAGATTCTATGATATTCCGGCCAGATCAGATGCAGTGGCCTCAAACACCGTGATCACAGGTATTATTTCAGTTTGCGGTAGAGATGCATCGGTATTATTTGATCCAGGGTCCACTTATTCATATGTATCAGCCTTATTTTCTCATTCCCTGGATATTCCTCGTGAGTCCTTGGGTACTCCTGTTTATGTGTCCACTCCTGTAGGTGATTCTGTGGTTGTGGACCGGATTTATCGATCCTGTATGGTTACATTCTGTGGGTTCGAGTCCAGATCAGACCTCCTATTGCTTGATATGGTTGATTTTGAGGTTATCCTGGGCATGGATTGGTTGTCTCCCTATCATGCCATTCTAGATTGCCATGCCAAGACTGTTACTCTAGCCATTTTCGAGTTGCCGAGATTGGAGTGGAGAGGTTCCTCCATTAGTGTCGCTAGTCGGGGTTTTTCCTTCCTGAAGGCTCGACATATGGTCGAGAAGGGTTGTTTGGATTATGTTGCTTATGTACGGGATACTACCGCCGAGTCTCCGACAATTGATTCAGTGCCAATAGTCCAAGAGTTTGATGATGTATTCCCTTCAGACCTTCCAGGCATGCCACCGGATCGTGACACTGATTTTTGCGTTGACTTAGCTCCAGGCACCCAACCCATATCTATTCCCCCATACCGTATGGCTCCGAAAGAATTGAAAGAACAACTTGAGGAGTTGTTAGCTAAGGGATTTATCAGACCGAGCGTACCACCTTGGGGTGCTCCAGTGTTATTTGTGAAGAAGAAGGATGGGACTATGCAGATGTGTATTGACTACCGCCAGTTGAACAAGGTCAACCATAAAAAACAAGTACCCATTTTCGCGTATCGATGATTTGTTTGACCAGTTGCAGGGTGCTCGGGTGTTTTCGAAGATTGACTTGAGATCGGGGTACCATCAGCTGAAGATTCGGGACTCGGATATTTCGAAGACTGCCTTTCGTACGAGATATGGTCATTACGAGTTCCTGGTGATGTCCTTTGGCTTGACTAATGCCCAACAACATTTTTGGACTTGATGAACAGACTATTCAGGCCTTATATTGATTCTTTTTTCATTGTCTTCGTTGATGACATTCTGATTTTCTCACGTAGCCTGGGGGAGCATGAGCAGCATCTTAGAGTTG
The DNA here is from genome assembly GCA_005239505.1 of Nicotiana paniculata. NCBI lineage: Eukaryota > Viridiplantae > Streptophyta > Magnoliopsida > Solanales > Solanaceae > Nicotiana > Nicotiana paniculata. The sequence goes on from ML366550.1 coordinate 24,383, forward strand.
TGCTCCAGACCTTGCGAGAACACAAGCTGTATGCTAAGTTCTCCAAGTGCGAGTTTTGGTTGGATTCTGTGGCATTCTTGGGGCATGTGGTATCCGAAGAAGGTATCAAGGTTGATCCTAAGAAGATTGAGTAGTTCAGAGTTGGCTACGCCCTACTTCAGCTACTGAGATCAAGATCTTCTTGGGTCTAGCGGGTTATTATCGCCGATTTGTGGAGGATTTTTCATCCATTGCAGCTCCTATGACTAGATTGACCCAGAAGAATGCCCCATTCCGATGGTCCGACGAGTGTGAGGCGAGCTTTCAGAATCTCAAGACAGCATTGACCTCAGTACCAGTTCTAGTGTTGCCTTCCGGTTCTGGGATGTATATGGTTTATTGTGACGCTTCACGCATTGGTTTGGGTTTTGTGTTGATGCAGGAGGGGCGAGTTATTGCATATGCTTCACGGTAGCTGAAGGTTTATGAGAAGAATTACCCTGTGCACGATCTAGAGTTGGCGGCGACTGTTCATGCTCTTAAGATTTGGAGGCACTACTTGTATGGGGTGCCTTGTGAGGTTTACACAGATCACCGCAGTCTGCAACACTTTTTCAAGCGGAGGGATCTTAATTTGAGGCAGCGTAGGTGGCTTGGGTTGCTGAAGCTTTATGAAATCACCATTATTTATCATCCGGGAAAAGCGAATGTGGTAGCGGATGCCTTAAGCATGAAGGCGGAGAGTATGGGTAGTTTGGCTTTCATTTCAGTAGAGGAGAGACCTCTAGCTTTGGACATTCAGCCCTTGGATAATCGCCTGGTGAGGATGGACCTTTCCGAGCCCAGTCAGGTCCTTGCATGCATGATGACCCAGTCTTCATTATTGGGGGAGATCAAGACTCGGCAGTATGATGATCTGCACTTGTGTCTCTCCGGGAGACGGTGGTACATGGTGGTTTCAAGGAGGTTTCTATTGGCGAGGATGGTGTTCTTAGACTTCAGGGTCGCTTATGTGTCCCCAGTGTTGATGGCCTGAGGGAGAAGATTCTAGAGGAGGCTCATAGTTCAAGGTATTCTATTCATCCTGGTGCTATGAAGATGTATCGTAACCTGAGGCAGCACTACTGGTGGAGGCGGATGAAGAAAGACATAGTCGAGTATGTAGCTAGGTGTTTAAATTGCCAGCAGGTTAAGTATGAGCACCAGAGGTCAGGAGGCCTACTTCAGCAGATGCCTATACCTGAGTGGAAATGGGAGTGCATCACTATGGACTTCGTAGTTGGATTGCCTCGGACCTTGTGGAAGGTTGATGCAGTTTGGGTCATTGTGGACAGGTTGACCAAGTCAGCACATTTCCTTCCAGTAGCTACTACTTATACTTCTGAGAGGTTGGCCCAGATCTACATTCGGGAGATAGTTCGGTTGCACGGTGTGCCTGTGTCCATTATATCAGATCGAGGTCCTCAGTTCACCTCGCATTTCTAGAGAGCCGTACAGAGTGAGTTAGGCACCCGGGTAGAGCTCATCACATCATTCCACCCTCAGACCGATGGGCAGTCGAGCGGACAGTTCAGATATTGGAGGACATGCTCAGAGCATGTGTGGTTGACTTTGGAGGGTAGTGGGACCAGTTCTTGCCTTTGGCCGAGTTTTCTTATAATAATAGTTATCAGTCTAGCATTGAGATGACTCCATTCGAGGCCTTGTATGGTCGGCGATGTCGATCTCCCATCGGCTGGTTTGATTCTGGCGAGGCTAAGATATATGGCACCGATCTGGTGAAAGATTCTTTGGAGAAGGTGAAGTTGATTTAGGAGAGACATCGCACAGCCCAGTCCAGACAGAAGAGTTACGCGGATCAGAAGGCGCGTGATGTATCATTTATGGAGGGCGAGAAGGTTCTGTTGAAGGTCTCGCCGATGAAGGTTATTATGAGGTTTGGGAAGAAAGGCAAGCTGAGCCCGAGGTTTATAGGCCCATTTGAGGTGTTGAGGCGAGTTGGGGAGGTTGCTTATGAGCTTGCCTTACCTCCCAGTTTATCAGGGGTTCATCCGGTCTTTCATGTGTCCACGCTCCGGAGGTATCACGCCGACTTCTCTCACGTGGTAGATTTCAGTACCATTCAGCTAGATGAGAGGTTGGGTTATGAGGAGGAGCCAGTTGCTATCATTGACAGGCAGGATCGCCAGTTGAGATCCAAGAAGGTTTCTGCCGTAAAGGTCCAGTGGAGGGGCCAACCAGTCGAGGAGGAAACTTGGGAGTCTGAGGAGGACATGCAGAGCATATATCCACACTTATTCAGCACTCCAGGTATGATTCTAGACCCGTTCGAGGACGAACATTTGTTTATGAGTTGCAGAATGTAACGACCCGACCGGTCATTTTGTGTTCTAGGACCCTATGACCCTAAATTAGACTTCCCGTAGTTGCTTTTACTAATTTACAACTTGCAGGGATGGGTGGTTCGAGGTTTGGAGGAGTTTGGAGTAGTATAGGAACACTTAGTTCCCTAAGTTGGCCTTAAAGGCCAAGTTTGACTTCAGTCAACATTTTCTGTAAACGACCCGGAATCGAGATCTGAAGATTCCAGTAGGTTCGTATGATGATTTCGGACATGGGCATGTGGTCGGAACGAGTTTTGGATGACCCGGGAGCATTTTGGCACCAAATAGTGATATAAGAATTTCCTTAAGTTCAAGTTGAGGTTTGGAACGTGTTTGTTTTATTTTTATCGAGGTCCAAACGGAATTCTGAGATCGGGAATAGTTTCATTATGTCATTTATGACTTGCTTGCAAAATTTGGTGTCATTCCGAGTAGTATAGGTATGGTTCGGCTTGTTAAAAGCGAATTCAGAAACTTGAAGTTCTTAAGTTTGATCCAATAGGTTTTGATGTGTGACTCTTAGATTTAGCGCTGTTTCGGGCATTCCGAAGGCTCGAGTGAGACCGTGTTATGATTTAGGACTTGTTGGTATATTTGGATGGGGTCTCGGGTAGGCCCAGATGCTATTCGAGTATCGAACGAGGCGAAAACTAGCCTAAAATGATTGTTGTTGCACCAGGTCTGGTGCGACCGCACCTGCGGAGGTCCAGTCGCAGGTGCGAGACTGCTCCTGCGGTCCTAGTGTCGCAAGTGCGACTCCCGAGGGAGTTTCCAATTTTCGCAGGTGCGGACCCCTTTCCGCAGAAGTGGAGCCGCGGGTGCGGACTATGCTCCGCAGGTGCGAAACCAGGCCCCCTTCCCTTTCTTCGCAGGTGCGGTCCTCGAGCCGCAGGTGCGAAAAGCCTTTAGGCAGTGCACTTCGTTTTAAACTCGGGACTTAGAAATTTTTGAAAACTTTCTTCATTCTTGGGCGATTTTGAGAGCATGCAAGGAGGGTACTCGACCTAGCTACTGTAAGTTCCGAGTCCTTGGGTGACGAATTTGGAGTTTCGGGCGCGTTCTTGACCCGGAAAGTAGGCTTGACACTAGGTAAGTCTCCTTTTGGACCTCGTAAGAGAAAATTATCCCCATAGGTGAATATAAATAATTGCATGTCTTTATTTGTGGGGGCTACGCACGTACGACGCGACGAGAGTCCGTGCGTAGCTACTATTATGTCGTGTCGGGGAGTTTAGGATTCACAAGCATTCTTTATGTGTCGTAACAATAATCGTAAATGTTAATTTAGGTTGCCTAATATCATTGAATTATTAAGTGAACATCTAGGAGGTTACATTCTGAAATTTATATTATTGAAACCTTCTCTGTAAGTATATTCTCCACTGAATTTTCTTGATTTCCTGTTAATTATGTGTATATATACGAGAACCCGCATCGCATGTATGATTCGCGAGCTGGGTAGCCCTACTATTATGTCAACCGCGTCGCATGTACGATTTGTGAGCGGCGTAATAGATGCATCTATGGTTCGAGCCGTTCGACCCTTCGGTAGTGCACATTTATTTTCGTGTTGTATCAGCCGTACGTTCACGGCATAGTATGTGTTTGTTAGATGTTGGGTATTCTGTGATTATGTATCTGTTAAATACCATGAGAAATGAAAACTAGGTAAATTGTATGCTAGAAAACTTGACACGTACAGGTACTTGTAAAGGATATTTGATGTTCCTGTCTTCATTATTATTCATGAATTGCCATTCCTTCTTAGCTTTACACCTAAAACATATTATTCTGACCCTAGTAAGTGTCACGTTGATCTCTCATCACTACTTCTTCAAGATTAGGTGGGATACTTACTGGGTACATATTGTTTATATACTCATGATACACTTTGTACTTAATTGTACAGGTTTTGAGGCGGGTGCATCTGGGTATCAGCCCGGAGTTCGTCCTTGATACATTTACCTGGTCTAGACTCCACGGTGAGCTGCTTCTCTTGGCGACTCCCAGTAGCATTTTGGAGCTATCCTTTTTGCCATCCCTGTCTATATTTACTCAGGCAATAGGACAAACTTTTATTCTTTTGGTATTATTCTATTAGCTGTCTGTAGACTTGTGACACTAGTTCCTGGCACACACGCTAGCAGACTTCATTTTGGAATGTAAATCGTAAATTACAATTTCATGATTATCTATTTTGTATAAAATTTTCTAAGTTATCTGTTTCTACATAATGTCTCAAAGACTAAGTTAAGCAAGTGTGGAAAAATATTTTGTTTTTGGTAAACTACATGGAATCCACTAGTATATAATGGTTGGCTTGTCTGACTGCGGTGTTGGGCGCCATCGCGACCTGGGTTAGGATTTGGGTCGTGACATTTACTTATCTTCCTAATATTTAGGACTTTTACATCAACTAAAATTCTATTTATTATATTTCTTCTTATTTAAACTATGGAAAAAAAGAAATTTGTAAATCAATGGAGAATTTACCTTATATAAGTGATTCACTGTAATTATGATACAACTAAAAATAATAAAAGAAGCCGAAAATATATTAACGTTTCAAATATCCTTTCTACAAGGAGTATTTGATTTTGTTTGGCCAAAATCACGTATAACTCAAACTTTTCATGTTTTTATTTGTTCAAATTTTTATTTTGTTAAAATAAATCATAATAGCACTGCATAGAATTGTTCTTACTAAGTTTTTGAGCATTGCCGAATTATTCTTACCAATTAAAAGTATCTTGTCGACTTTTATATTCATTAAATTGAATTTTACGCTAAACAAAATTATTATTTAGTTACTTTCCTATCAAATAATACTTTTTAATCACATAAAATTTTATTTACTAAATCTATATTCATTAGAATAATAGTGTTCTAATATCAAGAATTTTAAAATCAGTTAAGATTTTACCTTATAAACTAGGAATAATAGTAAAAACTAAATACTAAGGGCTCTTAGAATCCTTTTAACATTATTCGCCCATTATCACAAATCTAAATAACTAAGAGTTTACCTTATATAACTATAATACCTTCCATGTTAGAATTTCTAATATTTAGTATTTAAAAATTAGAAAAAACAATATATTACTTGTCAAAACACTCTTGAAATTAAATAAAGCAGATGGAATTGTGAATGTGCTATTTTCTTTGTATCATAAATAAGTTACTATTTGAAGTCTAAATAAGTGCAATATAGAAAGATAAATAGTTAAACGTCACAGTGTTAATTAATGATGAATTTAAAGATAAATAGTTAAACATAACGGTATTAATCTGTTACGACCCAAAATCCTAACTCAGGTCGTGATGACGCCCAACACCGGAGTCAGGCAAGCCAACAGTTTAGTTACTAGTGAAATTTCCTTATTTGATAAAATATTCCCACACTTACCAAATTTTAAGCTTAAAAATGTTTAAGTGGAAGCGGATAAATTAGCCAACTTAAATAAATGTAGCCACAAGGATCATGAACCAACATATACAGTTCCAAAAATATAAAGTCTACTATGTGTGCCAGGAACTAGTGTCACAAGTCTACATGCGAACTAGTAGAATATACAAAAGATGAAATAAATTGTTCTATTGTCTGAAGGAAGTAGACAGAAATAAACAAAAGATAACTCCATAGTGCTGCTGAGAATCGCCAAGGAAAGCAGCTCACCATAAAGTCAGGTCCATAATATACTCTCAGGGTCAAGCTCCGGTCTGATAACCAGATGCACCAGCCTCGGAACATGTACAATTAAGTACAGAAGCGTAGCATGAGTACATAAACATATATGTACCCAGTGAGTATCCCGCCAAACCTCGAAGAATTAGTGACGAGAGGTCGACGTGATACTTACTAGGGTCAGAAAATATGAATTGAATACAGGCTAATCAATAAAAGCAGTAATGAACAGTAGTAAGGAAATAAGCATCATATAACATTCTCTAGTACCCTCAAGCCATCCCTTTCCATGGCATACAAGTTGTTTAACTTTCTCTCTTTCATAAAATCAACAGTTATAATTACAGGCTTCTTATAAATTACCCAACATATAACAGGCTGTGAACGTACGACTGATACAACGTGAAAAGTAAATGTGCACTGCCGAGGGTCGAACGGCCCGAACCATAGATGCATCTATCTGCCCCGCTCGCGAATTGAACATGCGTCACAGTTAATATAATACTAGGGCTACCCCGCTCGCGAATCATTCATGTGACTCGGGTTAATATAATACTAGGACCACCCTGCTCACGAATCATTCATGCGACTCGGATTCCCGTATAAATACATGATTAGTAGGAAATTCCAGATAATTTAGCAGGGAACATACTAACAGGATAAGAATTTAATAATGTTAACTTCAAAGCATAACTTCTTAGGCCTTCACATGTGATATTCGAGGATATTAGACTACTTAGACCATATGCCAGATCACAGATTTAACATATAAAGCATGCTTGTGAGTCCTAAACTACCCGACAAGGTATAATAGCAGCTACGCACGGGCTCTCGTCACTTCATGCGTGCGTAGCCCCCCGCAAATAAGGACAAACAACCATTTATAATCACCTATGGGGATAATTCTCTCTTACAAGGTTAGAAAGGAGACTCACCTCGTGCCGAGCCTACTTTCCAGGTCAAGAACACGCCCGCAACTCCAAACTCGTCTCCCAAGGACTCGAAACTAGTCAAATGATGCATAAATACATTAATTTATGCTCAAAGGCATGAAATTCCCCTATTTACTTAGTTATTTCAACTTTCTTTGAAGAATCCCAAAATACACCCCCGGGCCTACATGCTCAGATTCCGGAAATTTTCGAAGGAATCCATTACCCGTAACCTAAGGATCATTAATATATAGTTTTTGTATGATTTCATGGCTAATTAATGGGTAATTCCCTAAATTTTCATAAAACCCTAGGTTACTACTCAAATCCTTGATTTTTCACTAATTAGGTAGTTAATTCAACTAGGAATTCATGCATTAGCTAACTTTAGGGTAGAATTCACTTACCTTTCAGTAGCTAGGTCGTGGGGCTCTTTTCCAAGCTCTCAAGGTCGTCTATGGTGGAAGAAAATGGAGTGAAAATGGGATAATCCCGTATTTAAAGACCTCACTGCCTAAAGGGTTTCCAAACCTGCGGCTCGAGGACATCACCTGCTGTCTCGCGCATGCGAGAAAGGACTCGCACCTGCGGAAGAGGGGCAAGGGGCCTGGGCTCGCACCTGCGGAGAGGAGCTCGCACCTACGGCTATGATCCTGCGGATATTATCCGCACCTCTGACAAATGGGCAGCCTCACCTAAAGCCGGACCTGCGAGGCAAGGACCGTAGGAGCGGTCTCGCACCTGCGACTGGGCAACCGCACCTGCGGTCACACCAGATCAGGTGCACCAACAACTGCTTCAGCTGGTTTTTGGCCTCGTTTGGTTCCCGAGAGGCACCTAGGCCCACCCGAGCCCCCGTCCAAATATACCAACAAGTCCCAAATCATAATACGGACTCGCTCGAGCCTTCGGAACACCCAAAACAACGCTAAAACTCAAAATCACACCTCAAAACCCCTAGAATCAAACTTAGGAACTTTAAGTTCTTGAATTTGCTAACAATGCACCGAATCGACCAATACTAATCGGAATGACACCAAATTTTGCAAGCAAGTCATAAATGACATAAAAGATCTATTCCCGGAACGCTCCCCGGTCATCCAACCATAATATGAACTTAAGGAAACTCTTATTTTGCTATTGGGCACCGAAACGCTCCCGGGTCATCAAAAATCCTCCGAACATACACCCAAGTCCGAAATCATCATATGAAGCTACTGGAACCATCGAAACTCGATTCCGAGGTCGTTTACTCAAAATGTTGACCGAAGTCAAACTTGGCCTTAAAGGCCAACCTTAAGGAACCAAGTGTTCCTATATCACTCTAAACATTTCCGAATCTCGTACCACCTATCCCTGCAAGACATAAATCATAATAAGCCGCTATGGGAAGTTTCATTTAGGGGAATGGGGTCCGATCATGCAAAAGGACCGGTCGGGTCGTTACATTCTCCACCTCTTAAACAACCGTTCGTCCTCGAACGAGTGTAGAATCATACCTGAAGTGATGAATAAGTGTGGATATCTGCTCCACATGTCTTCCTCGGACTCCCAGGTCGCCTCCTCGACTCGTTGGACCCTCCACTAGATCCTTACGACAGAAACTCTCTTAGATCTCAGTTGGCGATCCTGCCTGTCAATAATAGCAATTGGCTCCTCCTCATCGCCTAAACTCTCATCCAACTAAATAGTACTGAAATCAACCACGTGAGAGAAGTCGACGTGGTACCTCCGGAGCATAGATAATGAAAGACCGGATGAAGTCTTGACAAACTGGGAGGTAAAGCTAGCTCATAAGCAACCTCCCGAACTCACCTCAACACCTCGAAGGGACCTATAAACCTCGGCCTCAGCTTGCCTTTCCTCCCGAACCTCATAATACCCTTCATCGGCGAGACCTTCAACAGTACCTTGTCTCCCTTCATAAATGCTGCATCACGCGCCTCTGATCCATGTAACTCTTCTATCTGGACTGTGCTGTGTTGAGCCTTTCCTGAATCAGCTTCACCTTCTCTAATGTATCCTTCACCAAGTCGGTTCCATATAACTTAGCCTTGCCAGGCTCAAACCACCCAATATGAGAACGCATCGCCGACCATACAAAGCGTCAAATGGAGCCATCTTGATGCTGGACTGGTAACTACTATTGTAAGCAAACTTGACCAAAGGCAAGAACTGGTCCCACTGACCTCCGAAGTCAATCGCACATGCCCCGAGCATGTCCTACAATATCTGAAATGTACGCTCCGACTGACCATCAGTATGAGGGTGAAATGTTGTGCTGAGATCTATCTGGGTACCCATCCCACTATGCAATGCTCTTCAGAAGTGAGAGGTGAACTGAGGACCTCGATCTGATATAATGGACACCGGCACACCGTGCAACCGGACTATTTCCTAAATGTAGATCTGGGCCAACCTCTCAGAATTATATGTACTATCCACTGGAATGAAATGCGCCGATTTGGTCAATCCATCCACAATGACCCAAACCGCGTCAACTTTCCTCAAGGTCCGAGGCAGCCCAACCACGAAGTCCATAGTGATGTGTTCCCACTTCTACTCAGGAATGGCACTGCTGAAGTAGGCCGCCTGGCCTCTGGTGCTCATACTTAACCTGCTGGCAATTAAGACACCTAGCCACATACTCCACAATGTCCTTCTTCATCCGTCTCCACCAGTAATGCTGATTCAAATCACGATACATCTTCGTAGCACCAGGATGAACAGAATACCGAGAACGGTGTGCCTTCTCTAGAATCCTCCCTCTCAGGACATCGACATTAGAGACACATAAACGACCCTAAAGTCTCAGAACACCATCCTCACCAATAGTAACCTCATTGGCACCACCCTGAACCACTGTCTCCCATAGCTCTGCCAAGTACGGATCATCAAACTGCCGAGCCTTAATATCTCCCAATAACGAAGACTGAGCAACCACAAGTGCCAAAACTTGGCGAGGCTCTGAAAGGTCTATACTCACCAGGTGATTAGCCAAGGATTGAATGTCCAAGGCTAGAGGTCTCTCCTCTGCTGCAATATAAGCCAAGCTACCCATACTCTCTGCCTTCCTGCTCAAGGCATCTGCTACCACATTTGCCTTGCCCGGATGATAAAGAATGGTGATATCATAATCCTTCAACAACGCAAGCCATCTGCGCTGCCTCAAATTAAGATGCCTCAGCTTGAACAAGTGCTACAAGCTGCGGTGGTCCGTATAAACCTCACAGGACACCCCATACAAGTAGTTCCTCCAAATCTTAAGAGCATGAACAATCGCCGCCAACTCTAAATCGTGCACAAGGTAATTTTTCTCATGAACCGTCAGCTGGCGCGAAGCATAAGAAATAACTCTCTCTTCCTGCATCAACACACATACCAAACCAACGCGCGAAGCGTCGCAATACACTGTATACATCCCTGAACCGGAAGGCAATACCTGAACTGGTGTTGAGGTCAATGTTGTCTTGAGCTTCTGAAGGCTCTCCTCACACTCGTAGGACCATCAAAACGGGGCATTATTCTGAGTCAATATAGTCAATGGAGCTGAAATAGAAGAGAACCCCTCCACAAATCAGCGATAATAGCCTGCTAGGCTCAAAAAGCTCCTGATTTATGTAGCTGAAGTAGGACGCGGCCAACTCTGAACTGCTTCAATCTTCTGAGGATCAACCTTGATACCCTCTCCGGATACCACATGCCCCAAGAATGCCACAGTATCCAACCAGAACTCACATTTGGAGAACTTAGCATATAGCTTCTATTCTTGCAAATACTGGAGCAAGACTCTCAAATGTTGCTCGTGCTCCCCAAGGCTACGTGAGTAAATCAAAATGTCATCAATGAAGACAATGATAAAGGAATCAATATACAGCCTGAACACCCTGTTCATCATGTCCATAAATATTGTTGGGGCATTAGTCAAGCCAAAGTACATCACCAGGAACTCATAATGACCATATCTCGTACGAAAAGTAGTCTTCGGAACGTCTGAGGCCCGAATCTTCAACTGATGATATCTCGATCTCAAATCAATCTTAGAAAACACCTGAGCACCCTGCAACTGGTCAAACAAATCATTGATGTGCAGCAAAGTATACTTGTTCGTAATGGTGACCTTGTTCAACTGGAAGTAATCAATACACATCCGCATGGTCCCATCCTTCTTCTTCACGAATAGAACCGGAGCACCCCACGGTGATTCGGTCTGATGAACCCCTTAGCCAACAACTTCTCGAGTTGCTCCTTCAACTCTTTCGGAGCCATACGGTACTGAGGAATAGATATATGCTGGGTAACTGGAGCTAAATCAATGTAGAAATCAATATCATGATCCGGAGGCATGCCTGGAAGGTCTGACGGAAATACATCAGCAAACTCCCGAACCACTGGCACTGAATCAATCGTCGGAGACTCGGCGGTGGTGTCCCGTACATAAGCAAGATAGGCCAAACAACCCTTCTCGACCATATGTCGAGCCTTCAGGAATGAGATAACCCGGCTGGCTGCACTAACTGAGGAACCTCTCCACTCCAGCCTAGGAAACTCGGGCATGGCTAAAGTAACTGTCTTGGCATGGCAATCTAGCATGGCATGATAGGGAGATAGGCAATCCATGCCTAAAATAACCTCGAAATCAACCATGTCAAGCAATAAGAGATCCGCTCGAGTCTCGAACCCGCAGAATGTAACCATACAGGACCGGTAAACGCGGTTGACCAACACAGAATCGCCCACAGGAGTGGACACATATATAGGAGAACCCAAGGACTCACGAGGAACATCCAGAAAATGAGAAAATAAGACCTAAACATAGGAATAGGTGGACCCTGGATAAAATAACACTGATGGCTCTCTACCACATACTGAAATAATACATGTGATCACGGCGTCTGAGGCCACTGCATCTGATCTGGCCGGAATAGCATAGAATTTAGCTAGAGCACCGGAAGACTGAGCTCCGCCAGAGTGAACAGGAGCTGACTGACCTCCCCCTGATTGGTCTCCACCTCTAGGACGACCCCTGCCGACCTGTCCTCCACCTCTAGGTGGCCTGACTACTGGTGCTGGACTCATAGACTGATAACCTTGTTGCATTGACTTGCCCCGAAACATGGGATAAGTCCTCCTGAAATGGTCGGAATCCCCGCACTCATAACATCTCCCCGGAGGCATGGCATACTGCCCTGAAGAAGAACCCTGAATAACTGGGAGACGATGAGAACCCTCTAGCATAACACTGAAGTAAGGTCTCACTGGAGCACCATGAGGAGGTGGTGGTGGGGGTGCTGAATATGGGGGCCTGCTGGGCTGACCCTTGCCAAAATGACCTCTGCCCCTAGCTGGGGCACCTCTGAAATCCCCAGAATATCTGGCACTCTTATCCTGTTGTGCCTGCACCCTGATCCTTGACTGATAACCCTCGATCCTACGAGCAATCTCCACTACCAGCTGATAAGGATTCCTCATCTCCACCTCTTGGTCCATGTTGGCCCTAATTCCTGGATGCAACTCAGCTACAAATCTCCACACTCTCTCACATCGGTAGGTAGTATCATGAGTGCATGGCGAGACAACTCTGAAAATCTAGCCTCATAATTTGTCACTGACATCTGTCCCTGCTCTAGCTGCTCAAACTGATACCGCATCTCTTTCCTCTTAGACGGTGGGATATATCAGTATAGAAACATCTGAGTGAACTTCTCCCAAGTGACAGGAGGAGAATCTGCTGGCCTGCTGAGAATATAGGACTGCCACGATATGCGAGCTCTGCCCTCTAACTAGAAGGTAGTGAATTCGACTCTAATATCCTCATATTATGCAGAATGTCCCTGCAACTGTCAACAAAATCTTGGGCATCCTCGTCTCGCTCACCCCCAAATACTGGAGGGTGCAATCGAGTCCATCTATCCAACAACTTCTGCAGATCACCGTCCGTAGCTGGTCTGGGCTCAGGTGCTGCTGCTACAGGCCGAACTCCACCCACGGGCAGTGTACCCGGGGTATGATGTAATGCTGCTTCCTGACCTATAGCCTGGGCGGTAGGAGTCTGGGCCTCCCCTCCCGCCTAAGATGTGGTGGGGTCTGCTGGAAATAAACTAGCCTGGGACATAGTGTCCATAAACCGCATCATATGACCCATGATCTCCTGGAAGCCTGGCACCGTCATAAAGTCCACTGGAGAAGGATCTGCTGGGGGCACCTCATCCTGATCCTCTATAGTAGGATCCTCTGGTGGCGGTGCAACTGGAATATCTCTGGGATGCCTTCGTCCCCTACATCGGGTTGGCGCCCTCCCTCGGCCTCTACCACGGCCTCGAACAACAGGGGTAGCGGCCCCTCCCGGGTCTGGAACATCGGATGTACGCGTCCTCACCATCTGTGAGTGAATAGAAGAATGAGATTTGGTAAACCATCGACTGCACGATAGAATAAAAATAAGGAGAGGTTTCCTAACACCCTATAGCCTCCTGAAGATAAGTACAGACGTCTCCATACCGATCCGCAAGACTCTACTGGGTTTTCCCGTGACTCGTGAGACCTACGTGAACCTAGTGCTCTGATACCATGTTGTCACGAACCAAAATCCTAACTCAGGTCGTGATGGTGCCCAACACCGGGGTCAGGCAAGCCAACAGTTTAGTTACTAGTGAAATTTCCTTAGTTGACAAAACATCCCTACACTTACCAAATTTTAAGCTTAAAAACATTTAAGTGGAAGCGGATAAATTAGCCAAGTTAAATAAATGTAGCCACAAGGATTATGAACCAACCTATACAGTTCCAAAAATATAAAGTCTACTATGTGTGCCAGGAACTAGTGTCACAAGTCTACAGGCGAACTAGTAGAATATACAAAAGATGAAATAAACTGTTCTACTATCTGAAGGAAGTAGAAAGAAATAAACAAAAGATAACTCCATAGTGCTACTCAGAATCGTCAAGGGAAGCAGCTCACCATGAAGTCAGGTCCAGAATATACTCTCAGGGTCAAGCTCCGGTCTGACAACCAGATGGACCAGCCTCAGAACCTGTACAATTAAGTACAAAAGCGTAGCATGAGTACATAAACAGATATGTACCCAGTGAGTATCCCGCCTAACCTCTAAGAAGTAGTGACAAGAGGTAGACGTGATACTTACTATGTTCAGAAAATATGAATTGAATACATGCTAATCACTAATAGCAGTAATGAACAATAATAAGGAAATGATCGTCAAATAACATTCTCTAATACCCTCACGCCATCCCTTTCCATGGCATACAAGCTGTTTAACTTTCTCTCTTTCATAAAATCAACAGTTACAATTACAGGCTTCTCATAAATTACCCAACATATAACAGGATGTGAACGTACGGCTGATACGACGTGAAAAGTAAATGTGCACTGCTGAGGGTCAAACGGCCCGAACCATAGATGCATCTATCTGTCCCGTTAGCGAATCAAACATTTGACACGGTTAATATAATAATAGGACTACCCCGCTCACGAATCATTCATGCGACTCGGGTTAATATAATACTAGGACCACCCCGCTCGCGAATCATTCATGTGACTCGGGTTCCCGTATAAATACATGATTAGCAGTAAATTCCAGATAATTTAGCAGGGAACATACTAACTGGATAAGAATTTAATAATGTCAACTTCAAAGAGTAACTTCTTAGGCCTTCACATGTGGATTCGAGGATATTAGACTACTTAGACCATATGCCAGATCACAGATGTAACACACAAAGCATGCTTGTGAGTCCTAAACTACCCGACAAGACATAATAGTAGCGAGGCAAGGGCTCTCGTCACTTAGTGCGTGCGTAGCCCTCCCCCTCCCCCCCCAAATAAGGAAAAACAACCATTTATAATCACCTATGGGGACAATTCCCTCTTATAAGGTTAGAAAGGAGACTCACCTCGTGCCGAGCCTACTTTCCGGGTCAAGAACGCGCCCGCAACTCCAAACTCGTCTCCCAAGGACTCAAAACTAGTCGAATGATGCATAAATACATTAATTTATACTCAAACATTAAATTCCCCTATTTACTTAGTTATTTCAACTTTCTTTGAAGAATCCCAAAATAAACCCCCAGGCCTACATGCTCGGATTCCGGAAATTTTTGAAGGAATCAATTACCCGTAACCTAAGGATCATTAATATATAGGTTTTGTATGATTTCATGGATAATTAACGGGTAATTTCCTAAATTTTCATAAAGCCCTAGGTTACTACTCAAATCCTTGATTTTTTCACTAACTAGGTAGTTAATTCAACTAAGAATTCATGCATTAACTAACTTTAGAGTAGAATTCACTTACCTTTCAGTAGCTAGGTCGTGGGGCTCTTTTGCAAGCTCTCAAGGTATTCTGTGGTGGAAGAAAATGGAGTGAAAATGGGATAATCCCATATTTAAAAGACCTCACTGCCTACAGGATTTCCGCACCTCTGGTCTCGCGCCTGCAAGAAAGGACTCGCACCTGCTGTCTCGCGCCTGCGAGAAAGGACTCGCACATGCGAAAGAGGGGCAAGGGGCCTGGGCTCGCACCTGCGGAGAGGAGATCGCACCTACGGCTTCGCTCCTGCGGATATTATCCGCACCTGCAAGAAACGGGCAGCCTCACTTGAAGCTGCACCTACGAGGCAAGGACCGCAGGAGCGGTCTCGCACCTGCGATTGGGTAACCGCACCTGCGGTCACACCAAATCAGGTGCACCAGCAACTGCTTCAGCTGGGTTTTGGCCTCGTTTGGTGCCCGAGAGGCACCTGTGCCCACCCGAGCCACCGTCCAAATATACAAAAAAGTCCCAAATCATAATACGGACTCGCTCGAGCCTTCGGAACACCCAAAACAATGCTAAAACTCAAAATCACACCTCAAAACCCCTAGAATCAAACTTAGGAACTTTAAGTTCTTGAATTTGCTAACAATGCACTGAATCGACCTATACTACTCGAAACGACCTATACTACTCTAAACACTTCCGTATCCCGTACCACCCATCCCCGCAAGTCATAAATCATAATAAGCTGCTATGAGAAGTTTCATTTAGGGGAACGGGGTCCGATAATGCAAAACGACCGGTCGGGTCATTACATAATCAATGATGAATTTTTAATGGTAATTTCAAATTTCTACACTATTATAGTTGAACTACTTTCCTATGCAAATAATATTATTTATTTCTCATTTTTATAATTTTAAGTATGATATTGAATTAGAACAAAAAACTAGCAAAACTTATATGTCACGACCCAAATCCCAATCCAGGTCGCGATGGCGCCCAACACCGTTGCCAGGCAAGCCAACACTAATTACCTAAAGAATCTAGTTTGATTTCTATTAAATCCTTCCCTTATTTCAAA
The DNA here is from genome assembly GCA_005239505.1 of Nicotiana paniculata. Classification (NCBI taxonomy): domain Eukaryota; kingdom Viridiplantae; phylum Streptophyta; class Magnoliopsida; order Solanales; family Solanaceae; genus Nicotiana; species Nicotiana paniculata. The sequence goes on from ML366550.1 coordinate 40,725, forward strand.
CAAAATAATTTAGCCACTATACATGGAACATAACACATAGAAGAGCCATCAAGTTACGAAGACCAAGAGTCAACTTTAATTAATTACATCACCAAAAGAATAGTCTACCAATGTGTGTGCCAGGAACTAGTGTCACAAGTCTATAGGCATCTAGTACAGTAGAATCAAAATAAATAAAGGTCTATCCTACTTTCTGAGAGGATATAGACAGAAATAGCAAAAGAAAAACTCCAGAGTGTTGCTGAATGTCATCAGGAGAAGTAGCTCACCGTGAAGCCTCAGCCTAGTGCAATCAAGGATGAGATCCGGACTGATACCCAGATGCACCTATCTTAGAACCTGTACAATTAAGTACAGAAGCGTAGCACGAGTACATAAAAAATATGTACCCAGTAAGTATCCAGTCTAATCTCGAAGAAGTAGTGACGAGAGGTCGACTTGACACTTACTAGTGTCAAAATAATACGTTGAAATATAAGGCTAAGAAAGAATGGAAAATTATGAATAAGTAGTAAAGGCAGGAACATCAAATCTCCCTATAGATATCCATATATGTCGAATTCCTTACCGTAAAGGTTGCTAATTCATTTTCCAGGGTAATTAACAGTTAAACAACCACAGAAATACTAACAATTAGCAAGTACATAACATGCCGCGAACGGACGACTGATCTAACAAAATAATAAATGTGCAATGTTGAAGGGTCGAACGCGCGAACCATAGATGAATTTATTACCCCCCCCCCTCGCGAATCGTACATGCGGCACGGTAAAAATAAATGATAGAGTTACCCCGATCGCGAATTATACATGCGACTCATGTACTCATATATACACACATTCAGCAGAAAAATCAGGGGTTTATTTGGGAGTATTCTTCCAAGAAAAAACCAATAAATTAAATAATGATAGGTGATCTTCTTAGATATCCATTTAAATAATTCGATGATGCCAAGATATTCTAAATTTATTATTTATATTACGAGATACGGCACGTCGAGCATGCTTGTGGATCCTAAACTCCCCCGACATAAACATAATAGTAGCTACGCACGGACTCTCGCCACTTTGTGCGTGGGTAGCCCCTCCACAAATAGTAGCATATAATTCGTTATTTCACCTACGGGGATAATTACCTCTTACAAGGTTAGAAAGGAGACTTACCTCGTTTCAAGCCTACTTCCCGGGTCAAGAATGCGCTCGAATCTCCAAATTTGCCGCCCAAGATCTTGAAACTAGCCACACATTATATAAATAAATCAATCTATGTTCAAAAGTCCACAATTCTCCTATTTAAATGGTTATCCCAACCTAGTTTGAAAACTCCTAAAATATAACGGGCCCACATGTTCGGATTCCGAAAATTTTCAAGGGAAATAGTTACCCATAACCTAAGGATCAATATTATATAGTTTTTGCATGATTCCATAAGAAATTTCTTGTTTAAATCTTATTTTTCTCAAAACCCTAAGTTTTTATTCTAAACCGATGATTTCCACAATTTTTGTGTGTTAATCTACCCAATTCTCAAGCATAGGTATCACTTTTAAGTAGGAATTAACTTACCTCACGATGCTAGGCCAAATCTCCCCTTTGAAAGCTCCCCAAATCGTCCAAATTTGAAAGAAATGGTCTAAAAATGTCTAAGTCCCGCATTTAAAACAACTTCACTGCCTCCACGACTTCTGCACCTGCGGCTCGAGGACTGCACCTGCAGTCTCGCATCTGCGAGCCAGTGCTCGCACCTGCAGAAGAGGAGAAGAAAGCCAGGGGTCACACCTGCGGAACAGATCACACACTTGCGGCTCCGCTTCTGTGGGAAAAGGTCAGTTCCTGCGGAAATTGGGTAGCTCCTCTAAGGCCGCACCTGCGAGGCTTCGACCGCTTCTGCGGTCTCGCACCTGCGGCTTGTCCTTCACAGGTGCGGTCGCACCAGATCTGATGCACCAGCATCTCTTTTAGAGCTTGGTTTGCCTCGTGCGGTGTCTGAATGGCATCCGGGCCCACCCGAGGCCCTGTCCAAATATACCAACAAGTTCTAAATCATAATACGGACTCGCTCGAGCCTTCGGAATGTCCGAAACAACACTCAATCCAAGAATCATACCCCAAAACAAACTAAATCCAACTTAAGAACTTTAAGTTCTTGAATTCACTTTCAACATGCCGAAACATACCTATACTACTCGGAATGACACCAAATTTTGTGAGCAAGTCATAAATGACATGACGAAACTATTCTCGGTCTCGGAATTTCGTTCGGACCTCGATAACACAAAAACACATTCCAAACCTCAATTTTTGAACTTAAAGAATCATATTCCACTATTTGGCATTGAAACGCTCTCGAGTCATCCAAAACCCGTTCCGAACATATGCCCAAGTCCGAAATCATCATACGAACCTACTAGAAATTTCAAATATCGATACCGAGGTTATAAATTAGTAAAAGCAAATACGGGAAGTCTCATTTAGGGGCACGGGGTTCTAGAATACAAAATGACCGGGTTGTTACATTCTCTACCTCTTAAACAAACGTTCGTCCTTGACTCGAACGGGTCTAGAATCATACCTGGAGTGTTGAATAAGTGTGGATATATGTTCTGCATGTCCTCCTCGAACTCCTAAGTCGCCTCCTCGACTAGTTGGTCCCTCCACTGAACCTTTACGGTGGAAACCCTCTTGGACCTCAACTGATTTTGCATGTCAATGATAGCAACTGGTCCTCCTCATAACCCAATGTCCCGTCTAGCTGAATGGTGCTGAAGTCTATCACGTGAGAGAAGTCGGCGTGGTACCTCTAGAGCATGGACACATGAAATACCGGATGAACTCCTGATATACTGGGAGGTAAAGCGAGCTCAAAAGCAACCTCCCAAACTCGCCTCAACACCTCAAATGGACCTATAAACCTTGGGCTCAGCTTGCCCTTCTTTCCAAACCTCATAATACTCTTCATCGGCGAGAATTTCAACAGCACCTTCTCGCCGACCATAAATGATACATCACACGCCTTTTGATCCGTGTAACTCTTCTGTCTGGACTGTGCTGTGCAAAGCCTCTCCTAGATCAACTTTACTTTCTCCAAGGAATCCTTCACCAGGTCAGTGATATAACTTAGCCTCGCCAGGCTCAAACCACCCGATGGGAGAACAACATCGCTGACCATACAAGGCCTCAAATGGAGCCATCTCAATGCTGGACTGATAACTGTTATTATAAGCAAACTCGGCCAAAGATAAGAACTGGTCCCACTGTCCTCGAAAGTCAATCACACATGCCCTAAGCATGTCCTCCAATATCTTAACTGTACGCTCCGACTGCCCGTCGATCTGAGAATGGAATGTTGTGCTGAGCTCTACCCGGGTGCCTAACTCACTCTGTACTGCTCTCCAGAAGTGCGAGGTGAACTGAGGACCTCGATCTGATATAATGGACACATGCACATCGTGCAACCGAACTATCTCCCAAATGTAGATCTAGCCAACCTCTCTAAAGTATAGGTAGTAGCTACTGGAATGAAATGTGCCGACTTGGTCAACCTGTCCACAATAACCTAAACCGCATCAACCTTCCGCAAGGTCTGAGGCAACCCAACTACGAATTCCATAGTGATGCGCTCCTATTTTCCACTCAAGTATAAGTATCTGCTGAAGTAGGCCTGCTGGCCTCTGGTGCTCATACTTGACCTGCTGGCAATTTAGACATCTAGCCACATAATCCACTATGTCCTTCTTCATCCGCCTGTACGAGTAGTGCTGCCTCAGGTCACGATACATTTTCATAGCACCGAGGTGAATAGAATACCAGGAACTGTGTGCCTCCTTTAGAATCCTCTCCCTCAGGCCGTCAACATTAGGAACACATAAGTGACCCTGAAGTCTCAGAACACCATCCTTGCCAATGGAAACCTCCTTGGCACCACCCTGCAACACTGTCTCCCGGAGAACTGCCAAGTGTGGATCATCAAACTGCCAAGCCTTGATCTCCCCCAATAATGAAGACTGAGCAACAACACATGCAAGAACTCGGATGGGCTCTGAAAGGTACAACCTCACTAGGCGATTAGCTAAGGACTGAATGTCCGAAGCTAGAGGTCTCTCCTCTGCTGAAATGAAAGCCAAGCTACCCATACTCTCTGCCTTCCTGCTTAAGGAATCTGCAACCACAATCGCCTTGCTCGGATGATAAAGAATAGTAATGTCATAATCCTTCAATAACTCGATCTATCTACGCTGCCTCAAATTAAGATCCCTCTGCTTGAAAAAGTGCTGCAAACTGCAGGGGTCTGTATAAACCTCACAAGGCACCCCATAGAAGTAGTGCCTCCAAATCTTAAGAGCATGAACAATCGTCGCCAACTCCAAAGCGTGCACAGGGTAATTCTTCTCATGAACCTTCAGATGACGTGAAACATATGCAATAACTCGCCCCTCCTGCATCAATACACATCCCAAACCAACGCGTGAAGCGTCCGAATAAACTGTATACATCCCCGAACCGGAAGGCAACACTAGAACTGGTGTCGTGGTTAAGGCTGTCTTGAGCTTCTAGAAGCTCGCCTCACACTCATCGAAACATCGGAATGGGGCACCCTTCTGGGTCAATCTAGTTAGAGGGGCTGCAATGGATGAAAACCCCTCCACAAACCGGCGATAATAACTTGCCAGTCCTAAGAAGCTCCTGATCTCTGTCGCTGAAGTAGGGCGTGGCCAACTCTGAACTGCCTCAATCTTCTTAGGATCCACCTTGATACCCTCTCCGGATAACACGTGTCCCAAGAATGCCACAGAATATAACCAGAACTCACACTTAGAGAACTTAGCGTACAACTTTTGTTGTCGCAAGGTTTGGAGCACCACTCTCAAATGCTGCTCGTGCTCCCCCAGGTTGCGTGAGTAAATCAGAATGTCATCAATGAAGACAATAACAAAGGAATCAATATAAGGCCTGAACACCCTGTTCATCAAATCCATAAATGCTACGGGGGCATTAGTCAAGCCAAAGAACATCACCAGGAACTCATAATGACCATATCTGTACGGAAGGCAGTCTTCGGAACGTCCGAGTCCCGAATCTTCAGCTGATGGTACCCTTATCTCAAGTAAATCTTAGAAAACACCCGAGCACCCTGCAACTGGTCAAACAAATCATCGATATGCGGCAATGGGTACTTGTTCTTGATGGTGACTTTGTTCAACTGGAGGTAGTCAATACACATCCACATAGTCCCATCCTTCTTTTCCACAATAACACTTGATCACCCCAAGGCGATACACTCGGTATGATAAACCCCTTAGCTAACAACTCCTCAAGTTGTTCTTTCAATTCCTTTGGAGCCATACAGTATGGGGGAATAGATATAGGTTGGGTTCCTGGAGCTAAGTCAATGCAAAAATCAATGTCACGATCCGGTGGCATGCCTGGAAGGTCTGAAGGAAATAAATCAGCAAATTCTTGAACTATTGGCACTGAATCAATCATCGGAGACTCGACGGTGGTGTCCCGCACATAATCAAGATAAGCCAAAAAACCCTTCTCGACCATACGTCGAGCCTTCAGGAAAGAAACAACCCGACTGGTTGCACTGACTGAGGAAGCTCTCCACTCCAATCTCGGCAACTCAGGCATGGCTAGAGTAACCGTCTTGGCATGGCAATCTAGGACAGCTTGATAAGGGAATAACCAATCCATGCACAGGATGACCTCAAAATCAGTCATATCAAGTAACAGGAGGTCCGCTCTGGTCTCGAACCCACAGAATATAACCGCACAAGACCGATAAATCCGGTCCACAACCATAGAATCGCCCACAGGAGTGGACACATAAACAGGAGTACCCAAGGACTCACGAGGAATATCCAGGAAATGAGCAAATAGGGCTGATACATATGAATAAGTGGATCCTAGATCAAATAATACCGATGCATCCCTACCATATACCGAAATAATACCTGTGATCACGGCATCTGAGGCCACTGCACCTGGTCTAGCCAGGAACGCATAAGATCTGGCTGGAGCACCGGATGACTGACCTCCATCTGAATGGGCATGAGCTGGCCGAGCTCCTCCCGCATGGCCTCCACCTCTAGGACGACCTCTACCAGTCTTCCCTCCACACTTAGGTGGTCGGACTGCCAGTGCCGTAACCCCGAGCTGGTAACTCTGCTATACTGCTTTGCCCCAAAGCCTGGGACAAGTCCTCTTTACGTGACTTGGATCCCCACACTCATAGCAGCCTCTCGACACCATAGCATGTTTCCTTGAAAAAGAACCCTGAATAGATGGAGGGCGGTATGAAATATTTTGCATAGCATTAAAATAAGAGCTGGAAGATCCCTGATGACCAGAATACCCGCCGGAGGAACCATGAATGGCTGGGGGGCGATATGATTTCTCCGGCATCGCGCTGAAATTAGGCATCACCGGAGCACCTCAAGGAGGTGGTGGGGGTGCTGAATATGGATGCCTATTAGGACGGCCCCTACCAAACTGACCTCTGCCCCTAGCTGGAGCACCTCTAAAATCCCCAGAAAATCGAGCTCTCTTATCCTGTTTTCCCTGCTCTCTGCTCCTCGATCGATAGCCCTCAATACTGCGAGCAATCTCTACCACAAGATGATAAGGAGTCCCTATCTCCACCTCTCGGTCCATGTTGGCCCTAATACCTTAGTGCAACCCAGCTACAGATCTCTACACTCTCTCTGTGTCAGTAGGAAGGATCATAAGTGCATGACGAGACAGCTCAGAAAACCTAGCCTCGTAGTCGATCACTAACATCTGACCCTGCCCTAGTTGCTCAAACTGATACCGCAGCTCTTCCCTCTCAGATGGTGGAATACACCTGTCCAGGAATAGCTGAGTCAACTGCTTCCAAGTGATAGGAGGAGAATCCGCCGGTCTGCCAAGAACATAAAACTGCCACCATCTACGGGCCCTGCCCTCTAGCTGGAAAGTGGTGAAGTCTACTCCATGGGACTCCAGTATCCTCATGTTGTGCAGTCTCTGCCTACACCTGTCAATAAAATCCTGAGCATCCTCATGACGCTCACCTCCGAAGACCGGAGGGTGCAATCTGGTCCATCTATCTAATAGCTTATGCGGATTGTCGTCCACAACTGATCTGGACTCAGGTGTTGCTGCTGCTACTGGTTGAACCCCACCCGTGGGCAGTGTACTCGGGGTCTGATAAACTGTAGCCGCATGTCCTGCGGCCTGGGCAGTAGGGGTCTGAGCTCCCCCTCCTGCATGAGATGTAGTCGGGTTCGCTGGAGATAAACCAGCCTGAGTCATAGTATCTATGAACCGCATCATACGGCCTATGAACTTCTGAAATCCCGGCTCCGTCATTAAGTCCAACGGGACAGGGTCTGATGCGGGCACCTCGCCCTGCTCTTCAATGATAGGATCCTCCGTTGGATCCACTAGCAGTGTAATTGGGACAGCTCTGGGATGCCCTCGTCCCCTACCTCGGGCCGGTGCCCTCCTTCGACCTCTGCCACGGCCTCTGACGGTGGGGGTAGCAGCCCCTCTCCGGTCTGGAATATCGGATGCGCGTGTCCTCACCATCTGCGAGAGAATAGAAGAGTGAGATTTAGCATACCATCAATTGCACGATAGAAGATGAATAAAGTGAGATTTCCTAACACCCTATAGCCTCCCGACTATAAATACAAATGTATTTGTATCGATCCGCAAGACTCTATCGGGTTTACCCATGACTCGTGATACCTACGTGAACCTAGAGCTCTGATACCATGTTGTCACGACCCAAATCCCAATCCAGGTCGCGATAGCGCCCAACACTGTTGTCAGGCAAGCCATCACTAATTACCTAGTGAATGTAGTTTGATTTCTATTAAATCCTTCCCTTATTTTAAAAAAATAATTTAGCCACTATTCATGGAACATAACACATAGCAGGGCAATCAAGTTATGAAGACCAAGAGTCAACTTTAATTAATTACATCACCAAAATAATAGTCTACCAATGTGTGTGCCAGGAACTAGTGTCACAAGTCTACAAGAATCTAGTAGAGTAGAATCAAAAGAAATAAAGGTCTATCCTAATGTCTGAGAGGATATAGAGAGAATTAGCAAAAGAAAGACTCCAAAGTGCTGCTGAAAGTCATCAGGAGAAGCAGCTCACCGTGAAGCCTCAACCTAGTGCAATCAACGACGAGCTCCGGACTGATACCCAGATGGACCTGCCTCAGAACCTGTACAATTAAGTACAGAAGCTTAGCATGAGTATATAAACAATATGTACCCAGTAAGTATCCAGTCTAATCTCGAAGAAGTAGTGACGAGAGGTCGACTTCACACTTACTAGGGTCAAACTAATACGTTTAAATATAAGGCTAAGCAAGAATCACTAATTATGAATAAGTAGTAAAGGCAGGAACATCATATCTCCCTACATATATCCCTATATGTTGAGTTCCTTACTGTACAGTTTGCTAATTCATTTTCCAGGGTAATTAACAGTTAAACAACCATAGAAATACTAAACAATTATCAAGTACATAACATGTCGCGAACGTATGGCCGATCCAACGAAATAATAAATGTGCACTGCTGAAGGGTCGAACGACGCGAACTATAAATGCATCTATTACCCCCGCTCGCGAATTGTACATGTGACGCGGTAAAAATAAATAATAGAGTTACCCCGCTCGTGAATTATACGTGCGACTCAGGTACTCATATATACACACATTCAGCAGAAAAATCAGGGTTTATTTGGGAGTATTCTTCCAAGGAAAAACCTATAAATTAAATAATGATACGTGACCTTCTTAAATATCCATTTAAATAATTCGATGATGCTAAGAAATTCTAAATTTATCATTTAGATTACAAGATACGGCACATAGAGCATGCTTGTGGATCCTAAACTCCCCCTACATAAACATAACAGAGCTACGCACGGACTCTCGTCACTTTGTGCATGCGTAGCCCCCCACAAATAGTAGCATATAATTCGTTATTTCACCTACGGGGACAATTCCCTCTTACAAGGTTAGAAAGGAGACTTACCTCATTTCAAGCCTACTTCCCGGGTCAGGAATGCGCCCGAATCTCAAAATTCGCCGCCCGAGATCTTGAAACTAGCCACACATTATATAAATAAATCGATCTATGTTCAAAAGTCCACAATTCTCCTATTTAAATGGTTATCCCAACCTAGTTTGCAAACTCCTAAAATATACCCTCGGGCCCACATGTTTGGATTCCAGAAATTTTCAAGGGAAATAGTTACCCATAACTTAAGGATCAATATATAGTTTTTGCATGATTCCATAACAAATTTCTTGTTTAAATCTTATTTTTCTCAAAACCATAAGTTTTTATTCTAAACCGATGATTTCCACAATTTTTGTGTGTCAATCTACCCAAAACTCAAGTATAAATCTCACTTTTAAGTAGTAATTAACTTACCTCACGATGCTAGGTCGAATCTCCCCTTTGAAAGCTCCTCAAATCGTCCAAATATAAAAGAAATGGTCTAAAAATGTCTAAGTCTCGCATTTAAAACAACTTCACTGCCTCCAGGACGTTCGCACCTGCGGTCTCTCATCTGCGAGCCAGTGGTCGCACCTACGAAAGAGGAGAAGAAAGCCAGGGGTCGCACCTGCAGAACGGAGCCCGCACCTGCGGCTCTGCTTCTGCGGGAAAAGGCCCGCTCCTGCGGAAATTGGGCAGCTCCTCTAAGGTCGCACCTGCGAGGTTTCGACCGCTTCTGCGGTCTCGTACCTGCGGCTGGTCCTTCGCAGGTGCGGTCGCATCAGATCTGATGCACCAACAGCTCTTTTAGAGCTTGGTTTGCCTCGCGCGGTGTCCGAATGGCATCCGGGCCCACCCGAGGCCCAATCAAAATATACCAACAAGTTCTAAATCATATTACGGACTCGCTCGAGCCTTCGGAACGTCCGAAACAACACCAAATCCAAGAATCATACCCCAAACCAACTAAATCCAACTTAAGAACTTTAAGTTATTTAATTCGCTTTCAACATGCCGAAACATACCTATACTACTCAAAATGACACCAAATTTTGCGAGCAAGTCATAAAGGACACGACAGAACTATTTTCGGTCTCGAAATTCCGTTCGGACCTCGATAACACAAAAATACGTTCCAAACCTCAATTTTTGAACTTAAAGAATCATATTCCACTATTTGGCGTTGAAACGCTTCCGGGTTATCCAAAACCCGTTCCGATCATATTCCCAAGTCGAAATCATCATAGAAACCTACTGAAACTTTCAAATCTCGATTCTGGGGTCGTTTACTAAAATATATTGACTGAAGTCAAACTTGGCCTTTAAGGCCAACCTTAAGGAACTAAGTGTTCCTATACCACCCCAAACTCCTCCAAATCCTGAACCAACCATCTCCGCAAGTTATAAATCAGTAAAAGTAAATACGGGAAGTCTCATTTAGGGGCACGGGGTTCTAGAATACAAAACGATCGGTCGAGTCGTTACATTATAAGAGATAGAGGTGATTAGCAATAGTCAATAACAATGATTCTTCAAATACAAAGATCCAAAATGAAATATCTGATAAATTTTTACCCTTTAAGAATAGAATTTTATTGCTCAAACGAAACTCGGAATGAACTAATATTGAGAATTTGCAGAAAAATACATTATTTCCTTTAGAATTATGAAAAAATGATTACATTCTAAAATTAACTACAGAAAAAGACCCAATTCTTTTTAAAACTAATCACAATAAATTATTTTTAAGTAGACAAAACTCTTAGGATATAAAAATAAAGTAAAATCATTTATAGTATAGTAACTTTAAATTGGCCAAGAGAAAACTTAAAGCAATAAGGATGGAACAATTAAAGACAAAATATATTATAACGAATGACAACTCATTATATTTTATATAAATTAAGTTATTTCTTTTGAAAAATATTAACTCAATATTAGTCTTTTCAGAATTTATGTTGTCACATACCATTTTTTTTCTTGAATCGTAGGCCAACCACGTTATTATTAAATTTCTAGAAGACTAATAGAGTCATTTTTTCAATTTATATTACTTCATAAATTTTAAAAATCATGATAAAAACATATTTATGTTATTTAATAATTCTCAGTATGCAGCATAAATAACAATAATATTCATAAAATATTCCTACAAAAACCCGCATACAACCATAGTAGGATAATAACTAATAATTGAGGAGTTCTATTATACATTTTCTTCATTTATTGAGTTAGTGATATATAATCAATATTCTTCATCCTCAAAATTTATGAATTTTATTTTATGACTCCAAGAAATACTTTAAGATAATATGTATGTGATTATTTTCAAAAAAGAGGTTACAAATTGAGATAGAGTTGCCACCACCCAAATTTCCACTCCGTTGGGTATCGTGATGGCACCTAGTCTTTGGACTAGGTAAGCCTAACATTTATGGAATAGAAACAATAATAAATAAAATCTAATATTTTTATGAAAAAAGATTCTTCATACAAGAGCATATTTCCAAAACCCGGTAGTACAAGCCAGAACCGAAAACAACAACACAATAAGAAGATCAGTAACTCAGTACTGCATTAGTTTGTCCACATCAGGCCTTAGCCAATAAAATCCAATAAATTGGTCAAAACCTCGAGTGAAACTTTTCAACCACAAGTTTATATTGAAAGATTTTTAAAATATAATTATTTCAGTGGGAAACTATCTTTTGAAATACACTTTCTCCAAAAATATACATAAAAATACTTTACAAAATGAAATTCTCAAAGGTAATTCCTTTTCATAAAAGCTTTTCAAATGTACCTTTCTAGTAAATTTGTTTCAAACATAATTTCCTTCAAATAAATGCTTTGCAAACATACCTTTGAAAAAATAATAACCTTACAAACATAGTTTCCTTAAAGGTAAATGCCTTTAAACTTTACCCTTTTCAATAATTGTCTTTCAGAAATAGTTTTCTTCAATATAAAAAAATTGGGATTCTGTCCCGTAGTTCAGAATTAGTCATGTAGTACATGGGAATCTCCCGGAATACATCCGTAGTCCCAAAATAAATATGCAGTTCTGGGGGGATCTCTCGGAATACGTCCGTAGTCCCAAAGTAATATGTAGTACAGGGGGAAAGTTCTCGGAATACGTCCGTAATCCCAATTTAAATATGCAATGCAGTACAGGGGGAAAGCTCCCGGAATACGTCTGTAGTCCCAATTTAAATATGCAGTGCAACAACCAAAGACAACACCACATCAAATACAAAGCAACCAGGACAATGACACAAGATACGGCGAATAAATCAATACAAGAACTTCAATTCACAAAGAAACAGTAGAAGATCGTTGTCACGACCCAAAATCCGCTAAGGTCGTGATGGTGACACCATTGTCAGGCCAGCCAACACTCGATAGATAATTAAAATTTTATTTTAGTATTTTGAGAATCGTTACTTTTTATTTCATTATAGAAAGATCAATTAAAGTTACTGAGTAAACCCGGTGTCACCAGTGCTTGAGCAAAATTTCTAGGAAGTATACATGTGATACAATATTTGTCCGGAATATAAACTGGACAAAGAAATAAAAGTACAATACAATACATCTGAGGGAGACTCTGCCGACGGCGGGTCGTCTCGAGAGGTGCATCTCACCCAAGTCCCCATATCAACCATGCCACGACGCCAAGCGGGGCCACTAAATATACATGTACCTGTGCAATAAAAATGCACAGCAAGTGTGTATGAGTACGAAAACAACGTGTACTCAGTAAGTATCCCGCCTAACTTCGAAAAGGTAGAGACGAGAGGTCGAATTTGACACTTGCTAGAGGTCAGTTTTAATAAAATCAAGGGTGACACTAAGCATGGATATCATAGATAATTAACAAATAGTGATGGGAAATAACAACTTCTTCCACATTTACAAACTTTAAATCTTCGTCATTTCAGTTGAAAACTTATAGTTCAAGGCCAGTAAACAGTTAAAAAAAATCTCAGAAAGTACTCAACAAATGTCATGTGCAAGAAATGCCGAGGGTCGAATGGCTCGAACCAACGATAAATGTAAATTGTGCATTGTCGAAGGGTCGAACGGCGTGAACCATAGATGCATCTATTACCCCGCTCGTGAATCGATTATGCGACGCCGTCATATATAAATAATAGAGTTTCACCTGCTTGCGAATCATACATGCGACTCAGGTACTCATACATACACACATTCACAATAAAATTCACATTTTATCAAGAAAATAATTACCCAAGGAAGTGATAAAATTCTCTTTTAATGGACGCGAAGATAGTATTTAAATCTTTTTCAGAAATTTGTTTACCAAGTTCGATAAGGTTTAATTATTTCCAGATTCGTTAAATAAGTTACAAGTATGGCAAATAAAACATGTTTTTGGGTCCTAGACTACCCGAACACAAGCATAATAGTATCTACGCACGGACTCCCGTCACCTCATGCGTACGTAGCCCCCATAAATAGTAGCACATATTTAATTATTTCACATATGGGGACAAATCCCTCTTACAAGGTTAGAAAGGAGACTTACCTCGCTCCGAAGATCCATAACCGGCTTCCAAGCCCTTTCGATGACTCAAATTGATGTACAACGCCCCAAAACTATCCAAATAACAGGCAAACCAATGAAAATATACTATAATAATTATATCAATTCAATTTGTATAAATTCCCAACTCCGCTCGGAAAGTCGATAAAATCACCCTCGGGCCCACGTGCCCAAATTCCAAAATTTTTCGAAGATAAAAATTACCCATAACTTCACTAACTAAAATATATAATTTACTCTAATTCGTGGTAAAAATCCAAAATACCAATTCTAGGTCTTCCCACAAAAATCCCAAATTTTCTACAATTTCACTTCTCTAATCCATGCATAATCTAAGTATTTAACTCAAGATGGGAAGAAATCATTTACCTTATGGAAGATGCCAAAAATACCACTCCAAAATCGCTCCATAATCGCCTTCCATCAAAGAAAAGAAGTGCAAATGAGCCAAGACCTCGGTTTTAAAATGCACACTGCCCAGACCCGACCTTCGCACCTGCGGCTCCCAGCATCGCACCTGCGCGCCCGCAAGTGCGCCCAAGCACCCGCACCTGCGGCTTCCTCCTTTCCCAGCTAGCTCCGCACCTAGGCTTCCTTTTCCGCATCTGCGCCTTCGCAGGTGCGGAAATAACCTCGCACCTGCACCCCCAGTCAAGCCAGCCCAAACCGCTTCTGCGACACCAAGGCCGCACCTGCGGCTCCGCACCTCGCAGGTGCGGTCACACCAGACACCATCAACCTCTGCCTTTCTCAAATTCCAAATTCGATCCGTTAACCACCCGGAATCCACCCGAGGCCCCCGGGACCCTGTCCAATCACACCAACCTATTCCAAAACATAATGCGGACCTGCTCGAGGCCTCAGTTCACATCAAACAACATCGAAACAATGGACCGCAACTCAATTCAATCTTTATGAACTTTGAAATCTACGACTTCTACATTCGATGCCGAAACCTATCAAATTACATCCGATTGACCCCAAAAATTTTCACACAAGTCACATTTAACACTACAGACATGTTCCAACTTCCGAAATTGGAATCTGACATCGATATCAAAATTTCCACTTTCGGTCGGACTTCTTGAAATCTTCAAATTTCTAACTTTAGCCAAATGACTCTAAAATGACCTACAAACCTCCGAATTCACTTCCGATCGCACTCCTAACACCAGAATCACCATACGGAGCTATTCCCAGACTCGGAATCCAAAACGGACATCGATAACTTTGAAATGCACTTCAACCCTGACTTATGAAATTTCTTTCAAAATACTATCTTCCACAATATGAACTGAAACGCTCCCAGGTCATCCAAAATCTGCTCCGAACATACGCCTAAGTCCGAAATCATCATACGAACCTGCTGGAACCTTCAAATCCTAATTCTGAGGTCGTTTACTCAAAAATCCAATATTAGTCAATTCTTCCAACTTAAGGCTTCCGAAATGAGAAATTTCTTTCCAATTTGACTCCGAACTTCCCGAAATTCAGTCCCGACCACACCTACCAGTCATAATGCCTGAAATGAAGCTGCTCATGGCCTTAAACAGCCAAACAATGCGCTAGATCCCAAAACGAGTGATCGGGTCGTTACATTCTCTCCCACTTAAACATACGTTCGTCCTCGAACGTGCTAAGAACTGCTCTGGAGTTGTCTGAAATAATTGTTTAACACTGTGTGCACCTACCTATGCTACCACACCTAGTTGAGCACATTTGCTCGAATAAATCTGAAGATTTCTCCTTTTATACTTAGCCAATTGGCCTTAGAGCTCAATTCCAACATCTGAAAATCTTTGCCAGGCCTGCTTCCAATATACGAACACCGTATCAATCACTACACGATGTACCAGAACATAACTGTATTCCTTTGCTGAATTAGCACCATACATCGCATAATTTATCATCTAACCATAATGACATTTCCTGATCTTAATAGCCGATATCCATGAATCTGATGCTCCGAATGCACTTCATGACTTATATATAGATCCTGCTATAACACTTACGATACCACCACAATGGAGGAGGTGTGTAGAAATCCATAACCAACTGCAGAGTTAACAAATCATCGAACCTCTTCTCTTTCCTAGAATCATCACCTCATTATGAACCAACTAATGGTATTTGTTTTTTAATATATTTCACACAATCTTATCGCACTGATCCCCGATCCGATAAATCTCGTCTCACCCAGTATGAACTGCTCAGACAACAAGTCATCCCATACACGACCAATAGTCTCGCATGATGCCACAGTGCACCAATAAGCCATAACTCGAACATGATATATAAAGAAATGACTCAGGAAGGGACTACTCAATTCACACAACTAATATGGACCTCCTCAGAAAAAATGGGAAACAAAACACAAGAAAAATAATATAGGGAACCGTACTCAACATCACATTGTTGCGGTGCGCAATCCGATCCAAATAACATAGCCATGACGGCGTGCCACCCGATCTAAATAACATAAAAATGAGGAGATACACACCGAGCTAAATTGCTAATTACCACAAAATACCGAATATCGGTCACAAGCACGCTAAGTGCATAATGCCATCCTGGGGAGACCGATAGAGCCATACGCTACAAAACTCAAGCACAACTGAGGTGCGATATANCGCGGAACCTCAACATATAAGAAATTGTCAAGCCGTTGCACAACTCACACGGCACAATCATAATATTACCTGAAATGAATGATGATGGAAAAACATCTGACGTTCTAATATCCCTCCGAGAGAAGCGCCATACAGAAACGAACACCTCTGACTCACATGGAGCCCATAATCATATTAAAATCCATTGACAACCTTCAAGTCAATTCAGCTCGCACCGAGCTAGGCTAATAGCCTTACATTGGTCCATAATAACCCATTTTTTCTCATAAAATGCAAGAACAACCATCATAGCCAGAGAAAAACCCCTACATTCGCAACCAAATGAACCGAGCACTCTCCAGACATAAACTCTCAAATAAACAATATTATACTTCTTTATACTTGGTCTGAATCTTCCATCAATTAAGTGACTACATGTCACACTCATACGATCTTCACGTGGAATACACTTCCACGACCTCATGCACTAGATAACAAGTCTGCATCTCCATATCACCGGCCACACAACTGTTGTAAAGCCTACCAAGAAATCTGCAACCAGAACGCAAAGCCTCTTACACAACCACTGATCACGGGTGATGCTGAAGACAATACCAGCTTACTCTAAACATCCAAATCCCTTTCCTTGATCATCCGAGATCGTGACATCCTTGTAAACACTGAACCGCAGCCTTGATCCTTACCTCAAATTCCATACTGCTCACTGCACCTAACATGCCAATATGAAATAGCACAAGAATTCCATCATAACTCCTGAACCACTATCAGGGCGAACACTTTATCACATAGAAACCTTTTACTTAACTTAATTTAATAGAACCATAACGACACACGAGTGAATTCTCATAATCACAAAACATGCAAATCCTCAGGTAATAGCCTATGCCAACATAATCCTTCCGGGATCCGCCTACACTTTTCCAAATTTCCATTACTAGCGTCATTCTCAAACTCCACCCCTGTAGGACATAACTGATTCACCTAAATACCCCAAACTGAACTAATACGACACTTAGCCTCGCGATCAACTTGTCGATAGCAGACTCCCCCCACTTTGCTCAAGCCATAGGTCAAGATGAACACTAAATTACAATGCCCATACGCTAACACCGCCACAATATCGCAGTGAGATTTCATGGCATACCTATTACGATAACCCTTTGTAAAGACCCGTAAAATTTCATGGCTAATAGTAATGCCCAAATAGGTCCCCGTGTTGTTATAACTGTAGAAATTCTTAAAACGAACCCTTTTTGAGTAAAAAGTACCCCGGGACATAAGAGATATAATTTTCCAGATTTGCGCAGGTCTGCGGTCCACTATGCAATTGCAGATCAGGTATGCGGACCGCATAGTGGTCGCATACTTGGACAGTTTACTGTCCATTTTGAGGACAGCTATGCGGCCTAGAATGCGATCGCATTTCACGAATACGGGCCGCATAGTTGTTGCATTCTCGCACCTTGATTTTTGCGTAGGTAGTTATGCGACGCACTATGCAATCGCATAACAGGTATGCGGACCGTATAGTGGTCGCATACCTGGGCAGTCTACTTTTCTTTTTGGCCCATCTGAGGGCCAATTATGCGACAGGAATACAGATCGCATAGCAAGAATGCGATCGCATTCCTGACCGCATTTCTGTTTCGGGACTGTTAAAATTTTAATTTTGTACCCGACCCCCAGTTCATTAAAACACTTACCCCTTTCATTTTAAGCCTATTTTCTGATAAATTAGAGAAAGAAGAGAGAGGGTTGTAGAGAGAGAGAGAGAGTTCCAACTTCATCAAATTTGTTCCTCCATCACTACTCTGGCCTGGAATTGATCAAGTAGGACACCATTTTCTTCACCACAAGAGGTAAGCTTCCACCCCATCAACCTTAATTTCCTGATTTTTGTTAAAATGAAACATGGTTAGGTGAGTTCATGAAGATAGGGGTAGGAGTATTGCATGCATGTAACCAACTAGTCATAATCTAGTAAAAGGAAATGGGTTAGAGTAATCCTTCACTAAAAAGAGGCCATTTAATCTAAAGGAACACCTAGTGTTTGATAGAATGCTCAAGTGAGTTCAAGACATGATCATTATTCCTAAGTTCAATTGTGCCACATTGTGAACTAGATTGAAGGTGCTAGAAGGTCCGGTGAATTGTGGTAGAAAATTAATGGGAAATTCCAATTCAAGGTATGTATGGCTAACTTTAATCTTTGTAGAGTCACCTTGTTGGTGTCCGAGCACACGGTATGAAATTCTTGCTTGACCATATGTGAATTGATTGTCCTGCTATGACGAGGTGTAAGATTTCATTCTCTGATTTTCTTAGTCGATTACCATGCTAATTGCGATTGTGAAGAGTGATTCTTTGTGCCTATCCTATCATGTGTAAGGTTCGTTAAATGTTCGAATATGTCAATATGGCAGTATGTGCTACTAAATGAAAGAATGTTAACGTACTCTAATGTGGGAAGGTATCTAATTGCTAAGGGCCGAGTGTGGCAAATGATGAAAGAAACTGTGGATTGATTTAATTGAGTTAAATACTGATGGCAACACCATATGTGAATTACTGTTTGGTAAGGATTATTGTGCCTTGACTTCTTATAGTTGTTGGTTGATATGAACTTATGTTCTTGATGATGAAGATCCTTGTGATATAATTGTTGGTTATTGTTGTTGTGGAATGTGAATGTACGGTAGGATCGGGTTGCACGCTGCAACACGAAGTAATAAGAGTGTAGAGGTAATAAGGGTGAAATGTGAATGTACTATGGGATTGGGTTGCGCGCTGTAACACGAATTAATAAGGGTGGAGAGGTAATGAGGGTGAAATGTGAATGTGCGGTGGGATCGGGTTGCGCGTTGCAACAGATGAATAATTGAAATGAGTAACTGTGGAAATCTTCATTTGTAACTTTCTGTATATCTGTGTGGTTACCCTGACTGTCTTCCAATTGTGTACTGTTTGATTCTACTTGGAATAAACTTTGTTCATACATACTAGTACTATTCAACGGTACTAACGTCCCTTTTGCCGGGGGCGCTACATCTTTTATATGGATGTATGTGGTTCAACAGCAGGTAGCTCAGACTGCCGATAGTGGTGTTTCCCCTTCATACCTTCAGCAGATCCGGTGAGCCCCACTTCCTCTCGGGGTCGTGTGTAGTCTATATCATTCTCTTTTGCTTATGTTGTAAAAGCTATAGTCGGGGCCTTGTTTCCGGCAAATATGTATACTCTTCTCCGTACCTTTAGAGGCTCCGTAGACACTGTGTGGGTTGTATATATTTGGGTAGTAGTTTTAACTATTCGTAACCGTGGTCCCGTGTTGGAAATGTTGTGCTTAGTTGTATATTTTGGGATTATCAAATGATGAAGCTTTAAAAGAGGAAAGTGGATTTATATTGTAAATTCATACTTTGATTCCATTTTCTATTTCATTTATAAATGCGTATGTTATAAACACGGGGTGATGCATTGGGTAGGAAAGACAATCCAAGTCCGCTTGACTGGGATCATCCGGTTAGGCGCCGGTCTCGTCCCTCGATTTTGGGGCGTGACACCCTTCTGCGAACTCGAAGTCATTTTCTCCTTTTTCCTCCAAATTCTACTTTGCACGCCGAAGATAACAAAGAACACTCCACCCATATTCTCGTTCTCAAAATTCTGCTGCGAAAGCTCGATTCTTAACAATACCGTAGGCTTGAAATCCTTAGACACCACATTCTAACCTTTGAATATGCTAGGATCGCTGTTGAGAGTCACCCACTCTGGCTTGGTCCCGAATATAATCAACTCCACGGCTTCGCTGGTACCTGAACACCCATCTTGAATAAGCACCCGACTGAATAACTTCCCTTGCAAATTACCTTTGTACTAAGCATAAATCCGGAATCTTTCCAAAGCCTAAACCTGATTCCATAAGGCCAACTTTTGCACACATTTATCAAATCCTATGCTCAATTACTACTCATGCCTTCTTCCGTTAGCCGTAATAACCCAATATTATGCCGATAACCAGAATTTTTGCTAGTAGATAACCATGCAACCCAATTGTAGGTGGTGGAACTCTCCCACATAGCCTGAAGCCTCTATTACACAAATCTGGAACTCACCAAGAATCTTCCTTCATTGTTGACGTGATCCTGTATAACTAACTCGCCAAATTCCTTGAAATCCTTCCATTAGCATTTCACAAGCACTCTGAGTCATTAACGCCATTCTCATATTCGACTTAAAATCTCTCGCGAAACTCCGCGAACCCATGCAACCACTGACCTGCTCACAGAAGATAACCCACCTGTGAAAATTACCAACTGACACCTTCCAACGACGCTGTACTGCACAATCTCTACGACATCAATACCCCATTCTACACCCGTTCTCATTTACCAACATTACCAATTCGTCCGCTCCTCGTGGACATCTACTAAATGTGCGACAATATCTTCTAATTCACAGCTATGCTGCATCCTTCTTCATATCGAACAACTCCTCTCTGTTGTATCCAATCTTCTGCCGAAATAGCCAATATTTCAATTTAAGCCCGTGGACCCAACCACTGTCCACTAAAATTCTCAAATTACTCCAAACTTCTCCTCAAGATGTGCATCTATCTTACATTGAACTCATATGTTATGCTGCCACTCTCCCACTTTAGTCAAACTCACTCCTTTAAGCAACTACTAGACTTTGCTTCTTACACCTGGCCTTCTAGAAATTTAACCATTGCGTGACACTTCCCACGTGTCCTTCCTCATCCCTTGCTGCCCAATTGTTGCCTTAGGCCAATATCTATCTTTGTAGCACTTGACCCGATAAATTGCTACTAACTTCAACCCCTTCCGAAGACCCCCTGATCGAGCCATCAACATTAGAAATACCTATTGTTGATACCCAATTTTCCCTCAAACTATTTTAAATTTGCATATATAGCTTGAAAATCATGTATCAATAGTAATTGATATTTTTCTACAATTTCCCTATATTTGTATTAATTTATCCAGCATTTTATTTCCAATAAATAATTATGAAATTGCATTACAAAATGATTTCAAAAGCATTTCTGGGTTTCATTAATTATTTCGGTCCTATTAAGACAAAATTATTTCATAATTAGCCAAATTGGCACCTTTTGGCTATAATTGCAATAACTTTGCAATTATAACTCAATCATACGATTTTATACTATCTTTTATCCAGAAATTAATCATTTGCATTTTAAATACTAAGTAATCATTCTTAATTATTTTCTACGCATCAAATTCATTTTTATAATTAACAGTTATTTTATAAATTATTTTATTTAATTGGGTATATAATAACTAGCCACTTTTATTTTCAATTATATCCTACATCAATCTGATCCCAACCCAATTAATTGGCCCAAATATCCAAGGCCCGACACCTAAGTCCACCCAACCCAATACCCCACTTCAATCCTGACTGTTGATTACTCAGATCAACGGTCCGGATTTACCCTTTCCATAATTAATCCAAACGACCCCCCCCCCCCCAAACCCTCACTTCTCTCATTTCCCTCACCTGCTATCCGCCGTCACCCCCTTCCCATTCTCTCTCAAATCCTCTCTGCATCAAACCCTAAATCCCTCGCCATTCTCTGGTTCACCGGTAACAATGACAGCTCCCTACCCCCTAGCCTCTATGGCTCGATTCTTGCATCCCTGAGGTCCTCAAGGGACTGGTTTGTTATTCATCCACCCCTAGGGGTCCGCGCACACCTCCCATGGCTTTCATGCCATTTTCAGGCCATCCATGGCCCTCTGAGTAAGATCCTCCCATCTCCAGCTAGAACCTATGGTTTCTAAGTCGATTCTCTCTTTCTCTTTGGGTTCTCTCTCTGAACCCCTAATTTAACACTGGATTTCTTAGATCTGCAATAGATCTGGTGTATTCCGTGTTATTTTTCTGTTTTCTTAAAGAATCTCCGATTTTCTAAAGCGTCTCTTCATCTTCAAACTAGGGTTCTTAACCCCTTTCAAAAAATGTTTTCCCTTCTGATTTTAGTATTATTCTATGATTTTCACTATGTTTAAGCGGTTATTTGAGTTTTCTCTTTTTATCCGAGTTATTATGTTGAAAACTCCAAGTTTCTTGGTTTTAATCTGTGATTCTGAGTTTGTTTTCGATAATATGTTCACCTAATCTGTATGTGGGCTGGTTTCTCATGAACACTCTGTGATTTTGTGATTTTGTGATTTTTACCCTATGTTTGCTTGTTAGTGTTATTGACTTTGACTATTCCTGCCTATTATGTATTTATTCCCAGAAATTTGTGTTAGTTCTGATTTTCTTCGACTTTATCCTACTTTGTCCATCAATGTTTCTGATTCTTCAATTATTCGTCCTACATCATGTTCATTCTGTTAATTTGGACTATGCTCTATATGAATCCCTAATTTTTATATGATTTCTACCCTACTCGTATTCTTAGGGTTCTGATTTTATCTATGTTTATTACGCTTATTCTCCAAGGTTATGCTAAATCAGTGCTATTTGTGAATCCCTGAATTTTTGTGACTGATCCTTCACTAATTTTTGTAATATTCTATATTGATTTTAACTTGTGAAATATTTTCTAACCTAATTATATGGTCAATTATGTTGTTAGCTGATTTGAAGCATTTTCCTTAATTAAAGCATGATGAATCTAGTCTCATTTACATGTGATATACTTGTATTATACCTATGTTGTTTCCTTAATTGGCTATACTCAGCCTCATATGATTCTCTTTCCTTATTTTATCACCTGTCTATTACCGTTTGAGTATTATTCCATAATTAAGGGAAATCTTTATACTAATTTGACTCTAATTAGTATATACTTCTGTAATTACTGCTGAACTATTATTTTTACCTTATTCTTCTGCCAGTTTCAAAACTATAAGTACCTTAGCCTTCATTATCAAACACACGAACACATTGCTCAGAAACTTTCTCGTAAACACAAATACTCTCTTCTGCTCTCCTTCTGGTTACTTGTTATTATCAGCCGGCTATAAGCCAAGGCTGATTATTCTACCCCCTTACTCTTCATTATGTGTTTGCTATCTCCTATACTGGTATGTCCTAATTTCAGTTTAAGTTTCAAAAATAATATGTTTCTTTTAGTACTTCAATTCATCATGTTTCTAATATGTTTTTACCTAAGGTTTTGCTGTGATGTTTGCACTTGACCTGCTTGCACTGTTGTTCACTTAGCATGTTATGTACTCCCCTCCCTTAGACTCAACATGCTTATGAAATGCTATCCCCCTTTTAGTATGCCTCAATATGATTCTGCCTTACTTATGCTTCTCTGATTATTGGCATGAAATTTTCTGTGGCAAAACAATTTGTACCTTATGTTATTCGGTTCTGAGTAATTCTAAAGTTTATGCTATATCCTTGATCCCTGGATTCCCCCCCTAGCATATTATTGATTATGTACTTAAGTGTTCCTGAAACTATGTTCTTACCTATGTGCCTTATGTGTCCCCAATCCCCCATTACCCCTGTTTGGTGTTGATGAACCTGCCTTGGTTCTATGTTCTTTGGTTGTGTATGAACATGTTTTGGGTGCTATGTCTGGACAGTTACTTGTTTCTCTACTCTCTTTTCAAAAACTATTTTACTACATAACTATGTAGTTCTTTACAAAATCTTTCAAACAAGTCTCTTTTCAAACTGTTTTCCTACTAAATCTTTTCAAAACTATGTCAAGCACTCTCACTCTACTCTTAGATATTTAAGTCCCGCCCCTCTAATGTGTGACTGCTTAGGGATCCCTATGAGATCCCTCTAAACTCTGATGCATTAGAGTTGGCCCTTCCACACTGCACTTACTCAATTATGGTTATGAAATCTGGGTGTGAGCACTGCCTGGGATCCCTTGAGGTCCTTAGGGAACTCTGACACACCCGGATATGAGAAAGGCTATGAAACATTTAGGCACTTGAAGTTCTGGAAGTCTGGGCCAGTTTTCAAGCTCTCTATAGTTTAACTTCTTCTTTTCCTTTATCTATTTACAGAATTTATTCAGTTGGTCTGTAATATTTATTTGTAAATGAATATTGGGGATGGCTAGTGAAATGGGAGGGTATAGCTATATAATTTTATCAATGCCACTGGGTAGAAATCATTCCTTAAGCTTTACATTTCCTATATCTGCATTAGAATCCATGCTTAGGATCAACATGCCAAACATGCATTAGATATCATGTCTTTAAGGCTTTTTCATGTTTACTGCTTTAACATACAACATACCTCAATTTATGCTTGTGCCTACCATTTAAAAATTCTTCTCCTTAGGCGATAAAATTAATACTCCTGTGCATTCATGAATCATTCTTAACAACCCTATAATTCTCTGTGCATTTTAGAAATCATGATTTAGGAATCATGTGCATCCTGAAATTATATCCTAGCCACCCTGCATTCACGTGTGCATACTAGATACCATGCTCTAGGATTTCGTTTACATTTACTTAACTACGCCTAGTTTAAACTGTTGATTCATGAAAAGGTATAAAATAACCT
This sequence comes from Nicotiana paniculata, assembly GCA_005239505.1. NCBI lineage: Eukaryota > Viridiplantae > Streptophyta > Magnoliopsida > Solanales > Solanaceae > Nicotiana > Nicotiana paniculata. The sequence goes on from ML366550.1 coordinate 65,465, forward strand.
CGCATATAATTATCATGTCTGTTCTTAATAGAAATTGGTAACTATCTCTACATTCTCAGATTTACATCACTTAGAACAACATGTTTTATGTAAAACAACCTCTGAACTGTTTAATAATTCTGGTAGTCACTGTTTTGATTGCGTTTGCTTCCTAAGGGCTAACAAGTTTTTAAAAACCAGTAGGCAAGCTGATTAGGTCCTTGCTATTGAGTTTATAAACAAGCTGCATACTTCTGCGCATTGATATTCACTTAGATATACTGTCTTAAGATTCTGTCTAATAAAACTGCCTCTTGTTTTGTGTTTGAGACGTGTTGTTTATGTGCAATATCTGTGGAGGTAAATCTGAGCCTTTTAAACTGCTTTTCCCGCATTTATTTGTGAAGTCCTATTTTTTCTTGCCTGTCGCTTAGAATTTTATCCTTTTAACCTTAGGGAGTGTTGTCTAAAACTGCCTATATTTAGAGGTCATAAATTCCTCCAGGGAAATTAAGAAGGGACGGGTAATAGCACGCATAGAGGTCCTTAAATAAACTCGCTTAATAACCGCTAAGGGGTGGGAAAGGGTAGACATGGATATGATATCCGGTGCGCTAATGCCACGAGTAGCTCCTCTTCTGAGGAGTGATTACCGGGCATTGTACTAATGTGATCATATAGGATAAACAACCTATGACCCCCTATCCTTTACACATGTGTGCTTAGATTGTAAAACCTCCAGAACTTTGTATATGTGCATAGACTTTAAATCTTTTAAACTTAAGAGACATATGTTGCTTGGACTGCAAATCTTCTCTAAACCTATATCTATTTACCAATGTGTTTATTGCTTATATGCTATCTGTTCACAAAGTTTGTTTGGGCCGAGAACTACAGTTATGGACTTCAAGGGGTGCCTAACACCTTCCCCTTGAAGTAATTTCAAGCCCTTACCCTATCTCTGGTTATCTAATCTGTGTTTGTAAATAACCTTTAGTAGGTTCCCTAACACACCTTAACTCGTTAGGTGGCGACTCTTCAATTCCTTACCCATTTCCCAAAAGGAAACGAGTTGTCCCAATAATGTCGAATACCTTGACCGATCCGAAAGGGGAGTAAAGAGGGGGGCGCGACACCTATTCAATCCTGAACCACCGCACACCGCGATCTCTGACAGCTGCTTCTTCAATATTACTTCACATTACTCTGACCTAATGCAATCGATGAAACCATAACACCGGAGAACTTAACACATCCCATTCGATCAAAGACAACGATGCCACATGACAGATGAAGATTCCACCTCACTTAAAAACACCCAGTATCATTACTCTATCAACCCGAACCCGATGATTTATAGTCCAATTGTCTTTCCTCCGCCGGAAATAAAATACTGAAATCTCTAAATCTTGTGCTGAGTAAACCTCTTTCCAAGTCATTCACTGCTTCAATTCATAGACAAGCATACCACCGTCATATCAATACCGTGTGATAACCAATCATAAGCATCATAGCAAATCTGCGCATAACCTCAAAGCTCTCAGAAGTGCAGCTACCGAGTTGAAACAACATAATATCCTTCCGCAGAGCAACGACAATAGCCCCAACCAACTGTGCATGGAAAAACCTCACGCACCATATCTATAGTACCATTACAATTCCATAAATTCTCAATTTATAGCAAGCGCTTCGCGACGTGTAAGATTGAGTAAGAAGAAACGTAGGCATAAGACTCAAAGGAATCAAACCGCACGATGAGGAATCAAGAAGGGAAGTACTCCTAACAGCCCTATAGCCTTTCGAAGATAAGTACAGACGTCTTCGTACCGATCTGCAAGACTCTTACTTGCTCATGACCCGTGAGACCTAAGGGAACCTAGTCCTCTGATACCACGTTGTCACGACCCAAAATCCGCTAAGGTCGTGATGGCGCCGGACACCATTGTCAGGCCAGCCAACACTCGATAAATAATTAAAATTCATATTTTAGTATTCTGAAAATTGTTACTTATTTATTTCATTATAGAAAGATCAATTAAAGTTACCGGGTAAACAACGATGTTTTAAATAATTCAATCGACGAATACATCCCAAAGTCATCCTAGAACCCGGTGTCACCGGTGCATGAGCAAAATTTCTAGGAAGCATACATGTGATACAATATTTGTCTGAAATACAAACTGGACAAAGAAATAAAAGTACAATACAATATATCTGAGGGAGACTCTGCCAGCTACAAGTCGTCTCGAGAGGTGCATATCACCCAAGTTCCCATATCAACCATGCCACGACGCCAAGCGGGGCCACTAGATATACCTGTACCTATGAAATAAAAATGCATAGCAAGTGTAGTATGAGTACAAAAACAACGTGTACTCAGTAAGTATCCCGCCTAACCTCAAAGAGGTAGTAACGAGAGGTCGAATTTGACACTTGCTAGAGGACAGTTTTAATAAAATCAAGGGTGACACTAAGCATGGATATCATAGATAATTAACAAATAGTGATGGGAAATAACCACTTCTTCCACATTTACAAAATTTAAATCTTCGTAATTTTAGTTGACAACTTATATTTCAAGGCCAGTAAACAGTTAAAAAAATCTCAGAAAGTACTCAACAAATGTCATGCGCAAGAAATGTCGAGGGTCGAATGGCTCGAACCAACGATAAATGTAAAATGTGCATTGTCGAAGGGTGGAACGACGCGAAACATAGATACATATATTACCCCGCCCACGAAATGATCATGCGACATGGTCATATATAAATAATAGAGTTACCCTAATCGCGAATCATACATGCGACTCAGGTACTCATAGATACACACATTCACACCAAAATTCACATTTTATCAGGAAAACAATTACCCAAGGAAGTGATAAAATTCTCTTTTAATGGACGCGGAGATAGTATTTAAATCTTATCCAGAAATTTATTTACCAAGTTCGATAAGGTTTAATTATTTCCAGATTCGTTAAATAAGTTACAAGTATGCAAATAAAATATGATTTTGGGTCCTAGACTATCCGGAAATAAGCATAATAGTAGCTACGCACGGACTCCCGTCACCTCGTGCGTACGTAGCCCCCACAAATAGTGGCACATATTCAATTATTTCACCTATGGGGACAATTCCCTCTTACAAGGTTATAAAGGAGACTTACCTCGCTCCGAAGATCCATAACCGGCTTCCAAGCCCTTCCGATGACAAAAATTGATGCACAACGCCCCAAAACTATCCAAATAACGGGCAAACAAATGAAAATATACTCTAATACTTATATCAATTTATATAAATTCCCAACTCCACTCGAAAAGTCGATAAAATTACCCTCGGGCCCACGTGGCCGGATTCCGAAAGGTTTCGAAGATAAAGATTACCCATAACTTTCACTAACTCAAATATATAATTTACTCTAAATTCCATGCCCAAATTCGTGGTAAAAATCAAAAATACCAATTCTAGGTCTTCCCACAAAAAATCCAAATTTTCTACAATTTCTCTTCTCTAATCCATGCATAATCCAAGTATTTAACTCAAGAAGGGAAGAAATCACTTACCTTATGGAAGATGCCAAAAATACCACTCCAAAATCGCTCCATAATCGCCTTCCATCGAAGAAAAGAAGTGCAAATGAGCCAAGACCTCGGTTTTAAAAGGCACACTGCCCAGACCCGATCTCCGCACCTGCGGCTCCCATCATCGCACCTGCGCGCCCGCAAGTGCGCCCAAGCACCCACACCTGCGGCTTCGTCCTTTCCCAGCCGGCTTCGCAGTTCCGCTTCCTCTTCCACATCTGAGCCTTCGCAGGTGCAGAAATAACCTCGCACCTGTGCCCCCAATCAAACCAGCCAAAACTGCTTCTGCGACACCAAGGTCGCACCTGCGGCTCCACACATCGCAGGTGCTGTCACACCAGATACCATCAACCTCAACATTTCTCAAATTCCAAATTCGATCCGTTAACCACCCGGAATCCACCCGAGGCCCCCGGGACCCCGTCCAATCACACCAACCTATTCCAAAACATAATGCGGACCTTCTCGAGGCCTCAATTCACATCAAACAACATCGAAACAATGGACCGCAACTCAATTCAATCTTTATGAACTTTGAAATCTCCGACTTCTACATTCGATGCCGAAACCTATCAAATTACATCTGATTGACCCTAAAATTTTGCACACAAGTCACATTTAACACTACAAACATGTTCCAACTTCCGAAATTGGAATCTGACACCGATATCAAAATTTCCACTTTCGGTCGGACTTCTTGAAAATTCAAATTTCTAACTTTAGCCAAATGACTCTAAAATGACCTACAGACCTCCGAATTCACTTCCGATCGCGCTCCTAACACCAGAATCACTATACGGAGCTATTCCTAGACTCGGAATCCAAAACGGACATCGATAACTTTGAAATGCACTTCAACCCTGACTTATGAAATTTCTTTCAATACTAACTTCCACAATATGAAGTGACACGCTCCCAGGTCATCCAAAACCCGCTCCGAACATACGCCTAAGTCTGAAATCATCATACGAACCTGCTGGAACCTTCAAATCCTAATTCTGAGGTCGTTTACTCAAAAATCCAATCTTAGTCAATTCTTCCAACTTAAGGCTTCCGAAATGAGAACTTTCTTTCCAATTCGACTCTGAACTTCCCGAAATTCAGTTCCGACCACACCTACCGGTCATAATACCTGAAATGAAGCTGCTCATGGCCTTAAACCACCAAACGACGTGCTAGATCCCAAAATGACCGGTCGGGTCGTTACAATCGTTCACAAGGCATAATCACGGCACAAAATACTAAGTGCAAAAGGGAACAACTTGACTAGGGAAAGACAAGAGAAACAACAAATCCACAAATTCAAGTCAACAATAAGAAGACAACAAAAGTCAAATAATTGCAAGTAAGAACAAGTCGACTAAGATATAAGTTATCTATACCCCTTATGAGGCTGAATAAATTATGAGGGATATTCAACCATTTAATTAATTATAGGTAGCTTATTAAAATATAGCATGATGATAGAGAGGTAAAAACCTGTGGTTAAGTCAAATCATAGTCAAGTAGGCGGTAAGGGTGGATCCTAAAGCAATTAGTTCTAATCAAACCATGTAGAGGTGAAACTAGCAGATAAGAACTCAAGCGTATCAAGATCAACTTCATACAAGGTGAATATAAGGACCTAAGAACCCTAAAAGGCCAACCTTCGACAAATATGTCCGAACACACACTCGTCACCTCGCATACACTGACTAAAATGAACATAGAAGACTCAAATCCTAAAGGGTAATTCCCCCAAACAAGGATAGGCAAGATACTTACCTCAAGTGCTCGGACCAAACATGAAATCACGTTCTTTCAACGAGTATCCGACTCCAAATGGCCCAAATCTAATCAAATCAATAGCATCGTGTAAATAATACTACAAGCAACTATTTTAACTAATAAATTTGAAGCTAAGACGCGAAATTAGGAAAATCGTCCATAAAGTACCCCAGGCCCACATATTGAAATCCGATAAAATTTACAAATTACGAACACCCGCTCATTTATGAGAACACTCGAACAAGAATCATAAAAATCTAACGTCAAAATCTCACTCAAATCTCGGGTTTTCAATTGGGGAACTTTTCTCCCATTTCCAAACTTCTACTCTCAAATTCCTTGATTAAATGAGGAAACCACAATAGATAAATGCAATAAAACCAAATTCGAGTAAGAAATCGTTATCCACCAGATTCCTCTGAAAATTCGTCAAAGAATCGCCTTCTCCCGAGCTCAAAAATAAAAAATGGAGTGAAAATAAACAAACCCTCGAATATAAACTCTCTGCCCAGCGATGACCGCACCTGCGGAAAATACATCGCAGGTGCGAAAACTCACTAAATGAACTGGGGTTGCACCTGCGATCACTGGGCCGCATCTACGGAAACTCGTCCGCACCTGTGAGCCTGGCTGCCCCTGACCAAATTCGCACCTGCGACGCCCTCCACCGCACCTGCGGATCCCCATTCGCAGGTGCGAAAAACCACAACCAGCAATGCTTCAACTGGTTTTCTAAGTCCAAAATCATCCCGTTGAGCATCTGAAACATCCCCGAGGCCCCCGGGACCTCAACCAAACTTACCAAGCCGTCCTAATACCTTATCCAAACTTATTCGAGCCTTCAAAACACATCACATAACATCAAAATCACCAATTATGCATGGATTCAAGCCTAAGAACTTATGAAATTTCCAAAATCCACAACGAATGCCGAAACACGTCGAAACTAGTCCAAATGACCTCAAATTTGACACACATGTCAAAAATGACACTACGAACCTACAGCCACTTCCAGGATTCCATTCCGGGCTCGATATCAAGATTTCACCTATCGACCGAATTCGCCGAATTCGCCGAAAATCTAAATTTCGCCAATCCAAGCCTAAATCTACCACAGACCTCGAAAACACATTCTGGACGCGTTCCTCAGCCCAAAATCACCATACGAAGCTGCTGACATCATCTCCGGAGCCGTTTACATAAACCGTCAAATTTCGGTCAAAACTTCAGCGTTTAAACTTCCAAAACAACAGTCCTTCTTCCAATTCGACTCCAAATCATCCGGTAGCTGAATTCAACCATGCACACAAGTCAATATACATATTACGAAGTTGTTCAAGACCTTATTCCACCGAACGAAGCTTAAATTCTCAAAACGACCGATCGGGTCGTTACATTCTCCCCCTCTTAAAACAAACGTTCGTCCTCAAACGTGCCAAGATTTGCCTCGAAGTCTTCAAATCACTGAATATATACTTCAAAAATACACTCATGGGTGATCCCACGTCACCCCAATCTACATAAGCCCGATGACACCATATCAACTACGATTTAGCCTTTCTACCAACACTGATACGCCTCAGACCTCAAATTCTCACCTTCTCTTCATTTCCACAAGACCCGATTCTAAATCCATATTTGGTATCAGTCTCAACCAGCTACATCAATGATGCCTACACCCACAAGGTACGACCCCACAACATAACACACCACACATAGGCCCTTAATAACACTTCTGATCATAATAGCTGCCCGAAATTAACTCAGCACCGACAATTAGCCTCATATCCGATAGAACTCTATTTCAAACCTCCATCACGCTGGTAATAATGCAAGAAACATGAGGACTTCATACTTTGATACCCGAATCACCAAGCCACAACTAATACCACCGGGCACACACCCCGCAAGCTAAAACTCAAGGAGCACAGAACGAAAATGACTGAATATGAAAGGAGGAACACATAAGGAAACTATCAAACAAGCTCGACAGGCACAACTCTCTATCAATACTAACCTACAAACAATATAACAAGGAAATAATTAAAGAACAAGAACAAATCACAAGGATCCCATCCTGGTATAACTTCTATCACGGTACACAGCCCGGTTCAAACACTTCAAATCATATGAAATCATGAGGGTTTCGCCCTCGACTCTAAATAACAAGTAGGATATATATATCCCACCAACTGTAACTTTTCACTAGATCACTTCCTTCAATAAAATTACAACACGTGTTGGCTCCTACATCGATGGAGCATAAGAATCAGAGCTCGTAACCATTATACTTAGGAATCACATCAAGCCTACCGTACTATACAACAGGAATTTACTACTAGTCTCATATCTCTCAATAATGAATATAAACAAACGATGGACACGGGCTACCACTCATAGAATCTCCCAATAGGGGAAAACATGAAAATAGAGTGCAAAGCATGAAACTAACTCATAACCGAAGCAAAAAATGAGGGAACTCGTCCCGACCAGCAGAGCTATAATGAAATACCAACGGTGCTCCTCTGTAACAAATCAAAACATACCTATACGATAACATCTGGCACATGGCATCCATCCTACTATACGAAACACATCAACGGGTCTCCTCGTTAACAAATCAAAACATACCTATATGACAACATCTGGCACATGGCCTCCATCCTACTATACGAAACACATCAACGGGTTGGGACTCTCCCTCTTGGGCGCTCTCTACTCACCTGAATGCCCTGCTTTAACACCTCTACATGGAGCCTGGGACAATCTCTCACCATGTGACTTGTATCTCCACACTCAAAACAACCTCTCTGCTGGCATGGCTGTGGAAATTGTGCGATACGAGTACTCTGAGACCCACGAGTACCTTAAACCTCATGCAAAGATGGTAATGCAAACTAAAGTGGCTGACCCACAAAACCTTTACCGTGTCGCACCCTACCTCCAAAATAAGGACCAACAGATCTCTCTGGTCTATGAGGCCTCCTCACCTCCCTGGACTCTCTATCCTGATCTCGTCAGTCCTTTCGCTCCCGGTCCCACATGCCCTCTAACCGGCGAGCGATCCCTACCACCTGCTGGAATGAAACATATGACTCCAACTCTCGAGTCATGTTGTATCGAATATCATGCCTGAGCCCTTAAATGAATCTATAGACTCGCCCTCTATCTATAGCGACTAAGGCAGGTGTATGCCTGGCCAAATCATTGAATTTGATGGCATACTCTATTACTGACATAGTTCCCGGGCGCATCTGCTCAAACTCCACGCGCCATGAATCCCGAAGGGACTGGGGTGCAAACTCTCTCAAGAACATCTCTGAAAACTGAGCACATGAAAGTGAAGCTGATCGGCCGGGCTACACAACTCATATGCCCGCCACCACTAATAAGATGCTCCCTAAAGCTGGAACGTGGTAAAAGCAAGCCCACTCGTCTCAACAATATCCAAAGTGCGGAGGATGCTATGGCACTTCTCCAGAAAACCCTTTGCACTCTCTGAAGCCAATCCACTGAATGTAGGAGGGTTATATCTCTTGAACCTTGCGAATGTAAGCTGCTCTCCCTCAGATGTTGCTGCTCTGACCATGAGCTGAACTGGAACCACAGGCTGTGTCACTATGACACCTGGACCCTGACTAATGTGAATTCACTGCTCTAGAGTGTGGACGCTAGGATTCTGGGCTCCTTCCCTGGTCGGTGAAGTAACTGGTGTAACCTGAAATACCCCTACCTAAGCCAATGTACCAAACATGCTCAGGAACTGTGCTAAAGTCTCCTGAAGCCCGGGGGTAACAACAGGCGCCTCTGGTGCCTGCCCCCAACTGGAACTGTTGGTGGCTCCTCAACGTCTGCTCTGGTAGGTGGCCTAACTATGGCACGTGCTCCTCGTCGATCTCGCCCTCTTCCCCTAGCGAAATTTGTCTCAGGGATAACATCATCAGGAACCGCGGCTCGTGTCCTCACCATCTGTGAGAGAATAGAATGACAAATTTCAAACTTCAAGGTTAATGAAATCGCACGATAGGAATGAGAGAAATGGAATTGTCCTAATAGTTCGGTAGCCTCTTGAAGATAAGTAGAGACGTCTCCGCACCGATCTGCAAGACTCTACTAAACTCGCTTATGACTCGTAACACATTTGAACCTAGAGCTCTGATACCAACTGTCACAACCCAAATTTCCCCTCCGTTGGGTATCGTGATGGCACCTAGTCTTAAGGACTAGGTAAGCGTAACATTCATGGAATAGCAACAATAATAAATAAAATCTAATATTATTATGAAAAAGGATTCTTTATACAAGAGCATATTTCCAAAACCCAGTAGTACAAGCTAGAACCAAAAACCACAACACAATAAGAAGACTAGTAATTCAGCACTGCATTAGTTTGTCTACATCAGGCCTTAGCCAATAAAACCCAATAAATTGGTCAAAACCTCGAGTGAAACTTTTCAACCCCAAGTTTATATTGAAAGCTTTTAAAAATATAATCATTTCAGTGGGAAATTTTCTTTTGAAATATACTTTCTCCAAAGATACATAAATATACTTTACAAAACGAAATAATCAAACGTAATTCCTTTCCATAAAAGCTTTTCAAATGTACCTTTCTAGTAAATGTGTTTCAAACATAATTTCCTTCAAATAAATGCTTTGCAAACATACCTTTGGAAAAATAATAACCTTGCAAACATAGTTTCCTTCAAGGTAAATTCCTTTAAACTTTACTCTTTTCAATAATTGTCTTTCAGACATAGTTTTCTTCAATATAAAAAAAGCAACCGGGATTCCGTCCTGTAGTTCAGAATTAGTCATGTAGTACAGGGGAATCTCCCGGAATACATCTGTAGTCCAAAAATAAATATGCAGTGCTAGGGGATCTCCCGCAGTATGTCCGTAGTCCCAAAGCAAATATGCAGTACAAGGGGGAAAGCTCCCGGAATATGTCCGTAGTCCCAATTTAAATATCCAATGCAGTACAGGGGGAAAGCTCATGGAATACGTCTGTAGTCCCAATTTAAATATGCAGTATAGGGGAAAAGCTCCCGGAATACATCTGTAGTCCCAATTTAAATATGCAGTGCAACAACCAAAGACAACAATTATAGCACGGCAGAAAACTCATACATTACCACATCAACTACAAAGCAACCAGGACAATGACACAAGATACGACGAATAAATCAATACAAGAACTTCAATTCACAAAGAAACAATAGAACATCGTTCACAAGGAATAATCACCTACTAAGTGCAAAAGGGAACAACTTGAAGACAAGAGACAAATCCACAAATTCAAGTCAACAATAAGAAGACAACACAAGTCAAATAATTCCAAGTAAGGACAAGTCGACTAAGATATAAGTTATTTATACCCCTTATGAGCTTGAACAAATTATGAGGGATATTCAACCATTTAATTAATTACAGGTAGCTTATTAAAATATAGCATGATGATAGAGAGGTAAAAACCTTTGGTTAAGTCAAATCAGAGTCAAGTAGGTGGTAAGGATGGATCCTAAAGCAATTAGTTCTAATCAAAGCATGTAGAGGTGAAACTAGCAGATAAGAACTCAAGCATATCAAGATCAACTTCATACAAGGTGAATATAAGGACCTAATAAGCCCAAAAGGTCAACCTTCTAATAATAAGTCTGAGCACACACTCGTCACCTCGCATTCACGGACTAAAAAATCAACATAAAAGACTCAAATCCTAAGGGGTAATTCCCCCACACAAGGTTAGGTAAGATACTTACCTCAACTGCTCGGACCAAACTTGAAATCACGTTCTTGCCACGAGTATCCGACTCCAAATGGCCCAAATCTAATCAAATCAATAGCATCGTGTAAATAATACTACAAGCAACTAGGTTAACTAATAAATTCGAAGCTAAGACGCGAAATTAGGAAAATCGCCCATAAAGTACCCCAGGACCACATATCAAATCAGGTAAAATTTACAAATTATGAACACCCGCTCATTTATGAGAATAATCGAATGAGAATCATCAAAATCCGACGTCAAAATCTCACTCAAATCTCGGGTTTTCAATTGGGGAACTTTTCTCCCATTTCCAAACTTTTACTCTCAAATTCCTTGATTAAATGAGGAAAACCACAATAGATAAATGCAATAAAACCAAATTCGAGTAAGAAATTGTTACCCACAAGATTCCTCTGAAAATCCGTCAAAGAATCACCTTCTCCCGAGCTCAAAAATCAAAAATGGAGTGAAAATGAACAAACCCTCGAATATAAACTCTCTTCCCAGCGATGACCGCACCTGTGGCTAATTGGACCGCACCTGCGATGCCGTACCTTCGGAAAATACATCGCAGGTGCGACAACTCACTAAATGATTTGGGGCCGCACCTGCGATCAGTGGGCCGCATCAGCGGCTTCGCACTTGCGGAAACCCGTCCGCACCTGCGAGCCTGGCTTCCCCTGACCAAAACTGCACCTGTGACACCCTCCACTGCACCTTCGTGTCCGCACCTACGGCTCCCTATCCACAGGTGCGAAACACCAGAACTAGCAATGCTTCAGCTGGTTTTCTAAGTGCAAAATCATCCCGTTGAGAATCCGAAACATCCCTGAGGCCCCCGGGACCTCAACCAAACTTACCAACCCGTCCTAATACCTTATCCAAACTTAGTCAAGCCTTCAAAACACATCACATAACATCAAAATCACTAATTATGCATGGATTCAAGCCTAAGAACTTATGAAATTTCCAAAATCTACAACTGATGCCGAAACACGTCAAAACTAGTCTGAATGACCTCAAATTTGACACACAGGTCACAAATTACACTACGAACCTACAGCCACTTCTAGAATTCCATTCCGGGCTCGATATCAAGATTTCACCTATCGACCGAAATCGTCGAAAATCTAACTTTCGCCAATTCAAGCCTAAATCTACCGCAGACCTGAAAAAAATAGTCCAGACGTGCTCATCAGCCCAAAATCACCATATGAAGCTGTTGACATCATCCATAACTCGTTCCGAAGCCATTTACATAAAAAGTCAAATTTCGGTCAAAACTTCACTGTTTAAACTTCCATAACAACAATTCTTCTTCCCATTCGACTCTGAATCATCCGGTAACTGAATTCAAACCATGCACGCAAGTCGATATACATGATACGAAGCTGCTCAAGACCTTATGCCACCGAATGGAGCTTAAATTCTCAAAACGACCGGTTGGGTCGTTACAAGAGTACACGCACAACACGCGTACCCTAATACTAGTATAGAAGAAAAGGCAAAGCAAAGAATGGTTATTGGTGAAATTTGCATGCCAATTAATGACATATATATAGTTTATCAAAATCGGGTTGGGCAAATCGACTTGTTTAACTAGAAAAGATGGCCAAATAATACATATCTTGAGAAGGAAGTTAGGCTATTTCTATTGGACTTCATTAAAAAGAGAAGAAAAAAGTATCGTGCTCCAAGCTATGTTATTTTATTTTATTTTTTATAAATTTTGAGATGAAAGTACACATAGGTCCTCAATTTAATACACAACTCGCATTTTGATGTATTTTTAATAAAGGGTTTGAAATTTGAGGGGCATTTGCATCTATACCCGCTTTTTGGGTCACGTTTTAACTTATACCCGTTTTGCAAAAAATGTTGAAAGCGTACCCACTTTTCGCGTAACTTCAGGCGTACGGGCCTGAAATAGCAAAAAATTTTGCCTGAAGTGAGTTTTGCTACACTTCAGTTTGGCCTGACTTGCAAAGGCAATCGCGCAAAACTTCAGTTCATAGTGCAAATGGCAAACTTCAGTTCAATAAAACAACAACATGTGTTGGCTGATGTTTTTGTTTGTAATTGTTGAACTTAAGCATTATAGTATCTGAAGTTGTGTTCTGTATTTGCTGAACTTCACCATGTTTTAGCTGAAGTTGTGTTCTATATTTCCTGAACTTCAGCATGTTTTAGCTGAAGCTTTTTTATTTTTGTGATGAACTTCATGGCTGAAGTTTGTTTTGTATTTGCTGAACTTCAGCATTCTAGGAGCTGAAGTTTTTGTTTATATTTCCTGAACTGCAGCATTCTTAGCGCTGAAGTTCTAAAACAACAATGACAAGTTGTCATTAAGGTCCAGTTGCTGAACTTCAGCATGTTTTAGCTGAAATTTTGTTTTATATTTGTTGAACTTCAGCATGTTTTAGCTGAAGCTTTGTTATGTTTGTGATGAACTTCATGGCTGAAGTTTGTTTTGTATTTGCTGAACTTCAGCATTCTAGGAGCTGAAGTTTTTGTTATATTTGCGGAACTTCAGCATTCTTAGAGCTGAAGTTCTAAAACAACAATGACAAGTTGTCATTAAGATCCAACTGCTAACTACTATTTATTGTATATTTTAACCTTAGAATAATGTAATTATCAAGAAATTTGAAAAGCAATACTCCTATAAAACAAGACCATTAGTAAAAGTAACATCTTCACCTAATGCAGAAGGAATCAACTCGTGATTTCGTGTTTCAGTAGCACTTTTTCACGACCCGAATTACCCTCCGAAAGTGTCGTGATGACACCTAGTCTCTACGACTAGGTAAGCCTACTATAAAGGGAAAAATTAAATTGAAACACAAGCAATAAAGGGGATAAGGGCAATGACATAAATAACGTACTGGCTGCTCGGCTCATACAAAAATATAACTTCCCAAAACTCGGAATGTCACAGATAGTTACAAGCTTCTAACTCTATTGTAGCTCTAAATAAAACTGGAAAGTACATAAGAACAATTCTACAAGATAGAATGGAAGAAGAATCGGAGGATTCTGCGGACGCGGCAGAAATACCTTGCAATCTCCTAGAATCAGTAGCAGCGACTAACCACGAGGCTGATAGCTCGTACCTGGATCTGCACATGAAAAACATGTGCAGCAAAGGGCATGAGTACACCACATTTGGTAACCAGTAAGTGCCAAGCCTAACCCCGGTCAGGTAGTGACGAGGTCAGGTCAAGGCTCTACTGGATTTCTATGTAAATCAATTTAAAATAGTACAAAGATAGGTAATGGATATAGTAAAACAGTTTAAGAAAAATAATATAAGTTCTACAGTAAAGAGGGACCTTGGCTCACACAATATACATCACAAAGTTGAATCTCCCGGGATATCGTCTTGTAGTTCCAAATGATTATTCAGTACAGGGGGATCTCCCAGAATACGTCTGTAGTCCTAAAATAAATATGCAGAACATGGGGATCTCCTGGAATACGTTCGTAGTCCCAAAATAAATATGCAGTACAAGAGGATCTCCCGGAATACGTCTGTAGTCCCAAAATAAATATGCAATACAGGGGGATCTCCCGGAATACGTACGTAGTCCCAAAATAAATATGTTATGCAGGATGAATGACAAGCATAAGATCGAATCACACGGTTTATACTAATCACATATAAGGCATATAAGGGCTTAACTAAACATGGTGCACAGAAAAGAATCAAGTAGACAATTAAGCATGTAAGCATGCTTTCCTAATCTAAACTAGACAATATATTTCATATAAGAACAAGTTCATAGAAGAGAAAACAATGTGTGTTTTTGTAAGGAATAAAATGAGATTTTTGGAACAACGGCATGTGTACGTACTCGTCACCTCACATACATGGATCCCACACAACATTTAGCAACAAATATCCTAAGGGAAAAGTCCCCAACACAAAGTTAGGCAAGACACTTACCTTGACTGCTCAAATCAACCCGGAATCACGTTCTTGCCACGAATACCAAATTCCGAATGGCCCGAATCTATTCAAATAAGTTTCATAATGTGAATATCATTTCAAGAAACTATTTCAACAAATAAATTTGAAGCCTAAGCGTGAAACTAGGAAAAATTGCCGAAAAAGTCTCTCGGGCCCACGACTAGGAATCGGGTGAAAGTCAAAAATTCCGAGCACCCATTCACTCACGAGTACACTCAACAAAAAATCATCACAATCCGACATCGAAATCTCACTCAAAACTCGGATTCTCAATTGTGGGACCTTACTCTCATTTTCAAACACTTTCCCATCATTTCTCCCTAATTAAATTGAAGAATTCACTATAGATTGATGAAATACAAGGGAAATAGGATTAGGAATCGTTACCTATTGATCTCCTCTTCAAAATTCTCATAGTATCGCCAAATCCTGAGCTCCAATTGGTTTTAGAAATTCTGAAGTCCAAAACTTCGAATTGCCTATTTCTTCCCAGCGATTTCCGCTTCTGCGGCCATTGGACCTCACCTGCGGAAAATGCATCGCAGGTGCAAAAACTCATTAATTCGGATGGGGCCGCACTTGCGGTGCCTGGGCCGCACTTGCGGTTTCTGCGGTCTCCTAGCCTCACCTGCGGACCCAGCCGGCCCTGGGAAATACAGCACCTACTCACCCCTTATCGCACCTGCGGCTCCCCTTCCGCAAGTGCGATACACCAGAACCAGCAACTTCAACTATAGGCTTAAGTCAAAAATCTTCCTGTTTGAGCATCCGAAACCCACCCGAGGCCCCCGAGACCTCAGTCATAATACCTCACTCGAACTTAGTTGAGCCTTCAAACCACATCACATAACACCAAAAATCACAAATTATACATGGATTCCAGCCTAAAAACATAGATTTTCCCAAAATCCACAACGATGCTGAAACACGTCAAAACTATTCAAATGACCTGAAATTTGACACACAGGTTACAAATGACACTACGGACCTACAGCCACTCTCGGAATCCCATTCCGAGCCCGATATCAAAATTTCACCTATCAGCCAAAATCGACAAAATTCTAACTTTCACCAAGTCAAGCCTAACTCTACTACAGACCTCGAAACCACATTCCGGATGCGCTGCTAACCACGAAATCACTCAATGGAGATAACGGAGTCGACGGAAATCCATTCCGGACCCGTCTTCACATAGTTCCACCCACAGTCCAATTTCTAAGGCTTAACACATAATTAGGGACTAAGTTGTCCCAAAACTCTCCAAATTTCATAGCTAAACACCCCGGCAGGTCCTAAAAGCGGAAAAAAACGTGGGGAAAGTTGTTATTAGGGGATCGGGGCTCTAACTCTCAAATCAATCGGTCGGGTCGCTACATTCTCCCCATCTTAAAACAGTCGTTCACCTCGAGTGAGTATAAAGACATACCTGAAGCTGTGAAAAGATGAGGATACTGGATGCGCATATCCTGTTCGGTCTCCCAAGTTGCCTTCTCGACCGGCTAACCCCTCCACTAAACCTTTACTGATGCAATATTCTTCGACCTGAGCTTTCTGACCTGTCTATCCAAAATGGCTACTGGCTCCTCAACATAAGATAGATCCTTGTCCAACTGGAATGAACTGAAGTCCAATACATGAGCCGGATCGCCGTGATACTTCCGGAGCATAGACACGTGGAATAATGGATGAACTCCTGCTATGCTAGGAGGCAAGGCAAGCTCATAGGAAACCTCCCCAACACGCCGCAATATCTCAAAAGGGCCAATGAATCTTGGACTCAGCTTACCCTTCTTCCCGAACCTCATGACGCCCTTCATAGGCGATACCCGAAGCAAAACCCTATCACCAGCGATAAATTCCAATTCACGAACCTTCGGGTACGCATAACTCTTCTGCCTGGATGGAGCGGTGCGAAGTCTCTCTTGAATCACCTTCACCTTATCCAGGGCATCCTGGACCAAATCTGTTCTCAACAATCGGGCCTCGCCCGGATCGAACCATCCCACTGGAGACCGGCACCATCTACCATACAAAGCCTCATACGGTGCCATCTGAATGCTAGACTAGTAGCTGTTATTATAAGCAAACTCTGTAAGTGGCAAGTATTGGCCCCATGACCCTCCAAACTCCATCACACAAGCACGGAGCATATCGTTAAGAATCTAAATCGTGCGCTCATACTGCCCATCCGTCTGAGGGTGAAAGGTTGTGCTCAGCTCCACCCTGGTGGCCAACTCTTGATGTACGGCTCTCCAGAACCATGATGTGAACTGCGTACCTCTGTCTGAGATGATAGATACTGGAATACCGTGAAGGCGGACGATCTCTCTGAATAAATCTTGGCCAACCTCTCTGAAGAATAAGTGGTCAGCAGCGGAATAAAATAAGCTGACTTGGTCAGCCGATCCACGATCACCCAAATAGCATCAAACTTCCTCAAAGTCCGCGGAAGTCCGACTACAAAGTCCATGGTGATCTGCTCCCATTTCCACTCGGGAAGCTCAATAAGTTGAAGTAATCCTCCTGGTCTCTGATGTTCCTATTTAACTTGCTGACAGTTGAGACACTTGGCCACAAATTCCACTATGTCATTTTTCATCCTTCTCCACAAATAGTGTTGTCTCAGGTCCTGGTACATCTTCGCGGCACCCGAATGGATGGAGTACCGCGAGCTGTGGGTCTCCTCCAGAATCAACTCCCGAAGCCCATCTACATTGGGCATACAGATCTGCCCCTGCATCCTCATCACACCATCATCATCTATAGAAATATATCTGGAATCGCCTCGCCAGACCCTGTCCTGAAGAACCAAAATGTGGGGGTCATCATATTGGTGCTCTCTGATGCGGTCATAAAGGGAAGATCGAGTAACCACACAAGATAATACCCATCTAGGCTATGAAATATCCAACCTCATGAACTGGCTGGCTAAATTTTGAACATCCAAGGCTAAAGGCCTCTCAGCCACTGGAAGATATGCCAAGCTTCCCAAACTCTCCGCCCGGCGACTCAAGGCGTCGGCCACTATATTGGCCTTCCCCGGGTGGTATAATATGGTGATATCATAGTATTTAAGTAGCTCCAACCACCTCCGCTGACGTAGATTAAGGTCCTTCTGCCTGAACAAGTGCTGCAAACCCAGTGCTCAGTGAAAATATCATAGGGAACACCGTACATATAATGATGCCAGATCTTCAGGGCGTGAACAATAGATGCTAATTCGAGGTCATGAACCGGATAATTCTTCTCATGCACCTTCAACTGCCTGGACGCGTAGGCAATCACCCTACCGTCCTGCAATAATACTGCTCCAAGGCCAATCCTCGAGGCATCACAATAGACAGTGTATGATCCCGAACTCGTAGGCAACACTAATACTGGGGTCGTAGTCAGAGTTTTATTGAGCCTTTGAAAGCTCTCCTCACACTCCTCGGTCCACCTGAACCGAACACTCTTCTGGGTCAGTCTAGTCATAGGTGCTGCAATAGATGAAAATCCCTCTACAAAGCAACGGTAGTACCATGCCAACGCAAGGAAACTACGGATCTCTGTAAGTGATGACGGTCTAGGCCAACTCTGCACCACCTCCACCTGCCTCGGATCTACCTTGATCCCATCACAAGAGACTATATGGCCCAAGAATGCCACTGAGTCAAGCCAGGACTCACACTTGGAGAATTTTGCATACAATCTCTTCTCCCTCAAAATCTGAAGCATGGTCCTCAAGTGCTGCTCATGATCTTCCCGTGATCGGGAATACACCAGGATGTCGTCAATAAAAACAATGACGAAGGAGTCAAGATAAGTCCGGAACACACTGTGCATCAAATGCATAAAGGCTGCTGGGGCATTGGTCAGCCCGAATGACATGACGAGTAACTCATAGTGACCATATCTAGTCCTGAAAGCAGTCTTCGGGATGTTCAGCTCCCGAATCTTCAGCTGATGATAGCCAGATCGTAAGTCAATCTTGGAGAAAATTTTGGAACCCTGTAACTGGTTGAATAAATCATCAATGCGAGGCAACGGATACATGTTCTTCAGTGTAACCTTGTTCAGCTGCCGATAATCAATACACATACGCATAGAGCCATCATTTTTCTTCACAAATAGCACTAGAGCACCCCAAGGTGATACATTGGGCCTGATGAAACCCTTATCAAGAAACTCTTGTAACTAATCCTTCAACTCCTTCAACTCAGGAGGAGCCATACGGTAAGGAGGAATAGAAATGGGCTGAGTGCCCGGCAACAAATCAATGCCGAAATCAATATCTCTATTGGGCGGCATACTCGGAAGATTAGCTGGGAGTACATCAGGAAAGTCCCTCACTACTGGAACCGACTCAACTGGAGGGGTATCAACACTGACATCTCTCACACAGGCCAAATACGCATCACACCCCTTCTCAACCATCCGTTGAGCCTTAAGAAATGAAACGACCCTGCGGGGAGTATACTCTAAGGTACCTCTCCACTCTAACCTCGGCAAACCTGGCATAGCCAGCATCACAGTCTTAGCATGACAATCAAGAATAGCAAAATGGGGCGACAACCCGTCCATGCATAAGATAACATCAAAATCTACCATGCTGAGTAATAACAAATCAGCCCTGGTCTCAAAACCACTAAGAGTAATCAAACACGACCGATATACGTGGTCCGCAACTAGAGAGTCTCCCACAGGAGTAGATACATGAACAGGGGAACTCAAAGAATCCTGAAATATCCCCAAATGTGGAGCAAAATAATAGGGCACATATGAGTACGTAGAGCCTAGGTCAAATAATATTGATGCATCTAAAGCAATGGACTCAAAACGGGATGGAAGGGCATAATATTCGGCCTGGCCTCCCCCTCTAGGGCGACCTCTACCTCCCCGACCTCCACCTAGAACTGGCTGAGGAGGTGGAGTGGCAGCAGGGGCTGGAAGAAGAGCCGGAAGACCCGGCGGAGCACGTGGAGGCTGATAAGACTATGGAGGTGCACTCCTCTTGGCCCTGGGGTAATCTCTAATCATGTGACGAGTGTCACCACACTCAAAAAAACCCTCGGAGGACGCTGCGACTGAGACTGAATAAGAGTTGGCCTGTTGGGCTGGCCGGTAATAGCACCTCGAACTGGAGGCATACTGGATACTGGCAGTACATGATAGGACTCCTAAGGTCTAGGAGGAGCCATAATACCGCTGGCTGCTGGAAGAGCTCAATGAACAGGGCGACCCACAAAGCCCCTACTGTAGCGTGTTGCTGGTGCACGAGCTTCTGAAAAATGGTCGGTCTCCCGAAACCTCTTGGCCTCTATCTCCTCTCGGTCCCGGGAAAACATGCCCTCTACTCTCCTGGAAATACTCACCGCCTGTTGATAAGTGATATCCATCTCCAACTCTCTGTCCATACTGGTCTGAATACTAGGGTGAAGTCCCTCAATGAAGCGGCGAACCCTCTCTCTCTGACTGTGGAAACCAAGGCTGGTGCATGGCGAGCTAACTCACTGAAATGGATTTCATACTCCGACACAGTCATAGTACCCTGGCGCAACTTCTTGAACTCCAAGCGCCAAGTATCCCTGAGGCTCTGAGGGACATACTCTCGCAGAAACATCTCTGAAAACTGAGTCCAAGTTAGTGAGGCTGCCTCGTCCAGACTACTTAGCTCATAGGCACGCCACCACTGGTATGCTGATCCCCTCAGCTGGAAAGTGGTAAAAGAAACCCCTTTGGTATCCACAATGCCCATAGTGCGGAGAATACGATGACACTCCTCAAGAAAACCCAGAGCATCCTCTGAAGCTAGTCCGCTGAAAGTGGGTGGTACTTCTTGTACCTCTCAAGTTTGAGATGCTCTGCCTCATAAGCAGCTACCCTGGTCTCATGCTGTACCGGAGCCACTGGGGCATATGAATATACTCCGGGACCTGATCAACCTGGCCCCTCTGATCAGGAGTGCGGGCTGAGGGAGTCTGTGCCCCTCCCCGGCCTGAGATATAGCGGGGGCTATCGAATGTAGTCCAACCTGGGCTAGAGTGCTGAACATGCTCATGAAGTGAGCCAAAGTCTCCTATAAGGCTGGAGCAGCAATAGGGACCTCTTGTGCCGGCTCTTCAGCTAGAGCTGTTGTAGGCTCCTCCGTCGCTTCTCTCGCCGGTGCTCGGGCTGCACCTCGTGCTCGTCCTCTACCCCTACCCCTACCCCTACCTCTGGCGGCTCTGGCTGGGGGCGGGAGTGCCTGGTCGTCGGTCCGTCCGGTACCGGTCCTCACCATTTGTGAGAAAGAATAGAATAGAGTTTTAGAATATTTTTTTTCTTAATGTCATTAACTCGCACGACAAGGAAATCAAAGAAAATGATTGTTCTTAACAGTTACATAGCCTCCCAAAAATAGATACGGACGTCTCCGCACCGATCCGCGAGACCCTAATAAACCGACTTTTGACTTGTGACTCCTATGAACCTAGACGCTCTGATACTAACTTGTCACGACCCGAATTACCCTCCGAATGTGTTGTGACGGCATCTAATCTCTACGACTAGGTAAGCCTACTATAAAGGGAAAAATTAAATTGAAACACAAGCAATAAAGGGGATAAGGGCAATGACATAAATAACGTACTGGCCGCTTGGCTCATACAAAAATATACCTTCCCGAAACCCGGAATGTCACAGATAGTCACAAGCTTCTAACACTACTGTAGCTCAAAACAAAACTGGAAAGTACATAAGAACATCTTTACAAGATAGAATGGAAGGAGACTCGGAGAATTCTGCGGACGCGGCAGAAATACCTTGCGGTCTCGTAGAATCAGCAGCAGCGACTAACCACGAGGCTGATAGCTCGTACCTGGAGCTACACACGAAAAATATGTTCAGGAAAAGGTATGAGTACACCACATTTGGTACCCAGTAAGCGCCAAGCCTAACCCCAGTCAGGTAGTGACGAGGTCAGGTTAAGGCTCTACTGGATTTCTATGTATATCAATTTAAAACAGTACAAAGATAGGTAATGTATACAGTAAAATAGTTTAAGAAAAACAATATAAGTTCTACAGTAAAGAGGGACCTCGGCTCAATGCAATATACATCACAAAGTGGAATCTCCGGGGATACAGTCCCGTAGTTCCAAATGATTATGCAGTACACGGGGGATCTCACGGAATACGTCTGTAGTCCCAAAATAAATATGCAGTACAGGGGGATCTCCCGGAATACGTCCGTAATCCAAAAATAAATATGCAGTACAAGGGGATCTCCCGAAATATGTCTGTAGTCCCAAAATAAATATGCAGTACAGGGGGATCTCCCGGAATACGTCCGTAATCCAAAAATAAATATGCAGTACAGGGGGATCTCCCGAAATATGTCTGTAGTCCCAAAATAAATATGCAGTACAGGGGGATTCTCGTAATACGTCTGTAGTCCAAAAATAAATATGCTATGCAGGATGAACGACAAGCATAACATCGAATCACACTGTTTATACTAATCACATATAAGGCATATAAGGGCTTAACTAAACATGGCGCACAGAAAAGAATCAAGTAGACAATTAAGCACGTAAGCATGAGTTCCTAATCTAAACTAGACAATATATTTCATATAAGAGAAAGTTCATAAAAGAGAAAACAATATATGTTTTTGTAAGGAAGAAAATGAGATTTTTGAAACAACAGCATGTGTACGTACTCGTCACCTCACGTACACCGCGCCCACACAACATTTAGCAACAAATATCCTAAAGGGGAAGTCCCCAACACAAAGTTAGGCAAGCCACTTACCTTGACTGCTCAAATCAACCCAGAATCACGTTCTTTCCACGAGTAAAAAACTCCGAATGGCCCGAATCTATTCAAATAAGTTTCAGATGTGAATATCATTTCTAGAAACTAGTTCAACAAATAAATTTGAAGCCTAAGCGTGAAATTAGGAAAAATCGCCGAAAAAGTCTCCCGGGCCCACGACTTGGAATCGGGTGAAAGTCATAAATTCCAAACACCCATTCACTCACGAGTACACTCAACAAAAAATCATTACAATCCGGCGTCGAAATCTCAATTGGGGGACCTTTCTCTCATATTCAAACACTTTCCCATCATTTCTCCCTAATTAGATTGAAAACTTCACTATAGATTGATGAAATACAAGTGAAATAGGATTCGAAATCGTTACCTATGATCTCCTCTTTAAAATCCTCACAAAATCACCAAATCCCGAGCTCTAATTGATTTTAGAAATTATGAAGTTCAAACCCTCAAATTGCCTATTTCTGCCCAGCGATTTCCGCTTCTGCGGCCCATTGGACCGCACCTGCGATCCTGCACCTGCGAAAAATGATCGCAGGTACGAAAACTCATTAATTGGGATGGGGCCGCACCTGCAAACCCAACCAGC
Source organism: Nicotiana paniculata (assembly GCA_005239505.1). NCBI lineage: Eukaryota > Viridiplantae > Streptophyta > Magnoliopsida > Solanales > Solanaceae > Nicotiana > Nicotiana paniculata. The sequence continues at coordinate 88,917 of ML366550.1, forward strand.
CTTGGGCACAACTGCACCTGCACACCCCTTATCGCACCTGCGTGTCCGCACCAGCGGCTCCCCTGCCGCAGGTGTGAGGAACCAGAACCAGCAACTTCAGCTATAGGCTTAAGTAAAAAATCATCCCGTTTGAGCATCCGAAACCCACCTGCGGCCCCTGAGACCTCAACCAAAACCACCAACCAGTCTTAATACCTCACTCGAACTTAGTCGAGCCTTCAAACCATATCACATAACACCAAAAATCACAAATTATACATGGATTCAAGCCTAAAAACTTAGATTTTCCCAAAATCCACAACGATATCGAAACACATCAAAACTATTCTGAATGACCTGAAATTTGACACACAGGTCACAAATGACACTACGGACCTACAACCACTCTCGGAATCCCATTCTGATCCCGATATCAAAATTTTACCTATCGGCCGAAATCGCCGAAATTCTAACTTTCGCCAATTCAAGCCTAACTCTACTACAAACCTCGAAACAACATTTCAGGCGCGCACCTAACCCTGAAATCACACAAAGGAGTTAACGGAAGTCCATTCCGGACCCGTCTTCACATAGTTCCACCCACGGTCCGATTTCTAAGGCTTAACACATAATTAGGGACTAAGTTGTCCCAAAACTCTCCGAATTTCATAGCTAAACACTCCGGCAAGTCCCAAAAGAAGAAACAAACGTGGGGAATGCAGTTATTAAGGGATCGGGGCTCCAACTCTCAAAACGACCGGTTGGGTCGTTACACAATTAAAATTAGAAAACGAAGGAGGAGCTGAATATCACGATCCAAAATCCATTAAAGGTCGTGATAGCACCGGACACCATTGTCAGGCTAGCCCACACTAAATAGTTAATTAAATTATCATTTTTAATATTTTTTAAATTATTTCTTTTCATTACATTAAATAGAAAATAATGAACTTCTACTGAGTAACAAATGTCTTTAACAAATTCAAATAATGGATAAATCCCATAGTCATCCCAGAACCAGGGGTCACAAGTGCATGGGCAATTTCTAGAAAATAAGATATAATACAATAATATGTCCGGAATACAATTGGATAGTAGAGGAGGTACAATACGATACTCTGAAAGAGACTCTACTGGTTGCGGTCTTCTCGAGAGGTGCAGCTCACCGAAGTCTCCGTATCGCCCATGCCGTTACGCCGACTGGGCCGCTAGACATATATGTGCATGTGTAACAAAATACACAGCAAGTGTAGTATGAGTACAAAAAACCAACATGTACCCAGTAAGTATCCCGCCTAACCCCAAAAAGGTAGTGATGAGAGGTCGACTCTGACACTTACTAGTGGTCTAATAATATCAGGTACAGTAAAGAAATGAACAAATATGAAACAGAGTAAATATATGAAACCAACAAGTATAAATTACGCGGTACAATTCTCTTCTTTTCAATTTACTCGGCTCTCAACTAGCAAGTTTCCCTCCGTGATTGGAGCATATATATAGATATAGTGAATTTCATCAAGAGGTTGTAGTAATTCAATTAAGGGAAAACCCCTTAGATACACTGTCTTATAGCCGAATATTAAGCACGATTCCATATATATATATATATATATATATATATATAGGAATTGACAGGCATACGGCCCGATCCAACATAAAGGTAAATTGTGCACTGCTAGAGGGTCAAATGGCGTGAATCATAGATGCATCTATTCACTTGCCGAGGCTAACGGCCCGATCCCATAAGAGTAGTGGAAGGAAATACCCCGCTCGCGAAACATACATGCGAAGCGGTTACACATAGATTTCTTAAGTTATTATAATATTCCTCAATTCCTTTCGAAAGTACGAAGTTCAACGAAACCTTTTAAGTCATAAATTTCTTAAATTCAAGTCCTTTTAAAACATTTAATAAGTGAACTCAATCACGCTCCCTCTCAAGGCAAACAGTAAACATAAATCAATAAAATATCAACAAGGCATGATGTAAGCCTAAAACTATCCGGACATAGGCATAGCTAGTAGCCACGTACAGACTCTCGTCACCTCGTGCGTACGTAGCCCCCACAAATAGAAACAAATAACATTTTAGTCCACATATGGGGTTAACTCCTTCTTACAAGATTAGAAAGGAGACTTACCTCGCTCCAAAGTTCCATAACCGGCATTCCACACCTTCCAGATGACTCAAATCAGTGCACAATGCTGCAAAACTAGCCAATATTTATGAAAACCCATTAATATATACTCAATTACTCATTATAATCCAATTTATAACAATTCCTAACCCCGATCGAAAAGTCGATAAAATCACCCTCGGGCCCACGTGCCTGGATTCCGAAATTTTCCGAAGATAAACTTTACCCATAGCCTTACTAACTCAAATATATAATTTATTCCAAGTTCCATGACCAAAATCGTGGTTGAAATTCAAAAATACAAGTTTTAGGTTTTCTACCAAAAACCCCAAAATTTATACAACTCCCATGTTTAAATACTTATGAAATCATGCATTTAACTTAATACTTGCAAGAATTACTTACCTCATAGAAGATGATGAAATCCCCTCTCTTCAAGGCTCCAAAATCGCCCAACCAAAGTGAGAAATGAGTGAAAAATGGCCAAATCCCATCTTAAAATACACACTGCCCAGCGATTCTTCACACCTGCAGTGCACCAGTCGCACATGCGGCTCTGCACCTGCAGAATTTCCATCGCATGTGAGATTTCCCCCCAAGCTCAGCGAATTCCTCTTCTGCGGATTAGCTTCCACACCTGCGCCCTCAGGCTACCTTTCTCGCTCTCGCACCTGCGGCTCTACACCTCACTTGCATCCTCGCAGGTGCGGACAACTCTTCGCACCTGCGATCAGTGCCCTCCATTGCCCAGACCGCACCTGCGACCATTTCCTCGCTTTTGCGGTCACACACCTACGATCAAACTTGCGCAGGTGAGATTACACCAGAACTGGTGCACTTCATCCATTCCTCAAGTTCCATTTCGATCCGTTAACCACCCGAAACACACGCGAGGCCGCCGAGACCCCGTCATATCACACCAACCTGACCCAAAATACATTACAAACCTAGTAGAGCCTTGAAATCACATCAAACAACGCAAAAATCATGAATCGCGCCCCAATCCGAACTTGATGAACTTAAGAACTTCAAACTTCTTCCTTCGATGCCGAAATCCATCAAATCACGTCCGATTGACCTCAAATTTTGCACACAATATTCAACATTGCAGACCTATTCTAACTTTCAAAATCAGAATCCGACCCCGATATCAATAGTCCATTTTTTGTCCAACTCCTCGAAAACCTTCGAATTTCTAACTTAGCAAAATGACTCCAAAATGACCTACGGACCTCCAAATTCACTTCCGATCGCGCTCCCAATACTAGAATCATCGTACAGAGATATTCCTACACTCGGAATCCCAAACAGTCATCGCTAACCTTGAATTGCACTTCAACCCCAATTTTACGAAATTCTTCCAAAAATACTAATTTCCACAATAGGCGCTGAAACGTTCCCCGGCCATCTAAAATCCAATTCGAACATACAACAGTCCGAAATCATCATACGAACATGTTGGAACCTTCAAATCCTTATTCCTAGGTCGTTTACTCAAAGATCCGACCTCAGTAAATTCTTCCAACTTAAAGCTCCCAAAATGAGAATTTTCTTTCCAAATAAACTCCGAACTTCCCAAAATTCAATTCCGATCATGCATGCAAGTCATGATACCTGAAGTGAAGTTACTCATGGCCTCAAACCGCTGAACGACACACTAGAGCTCAAAACGACCGGTCGGGTCGTTACACTGAAGTTGTTTAAACAATGGATACAAGTTAAAACTTTTTTAAAAAGTTGGTATTGGTTAAATGGGGGCGACCAAATAGGGTGCCCCGTGCAATTTTTACGAAATTTGAATACACCAATTTATTAGGAAAAACTGCATTGTATAGCCGCTCCAAAATAATAGCCAAAAAGTATTTTTATATATATAATTAAGATATAATATACGTATTTTATACAATATCATTAGTGTATAGTTTTGTATATTTGGCTAGTGGATGTAATTAATTTTGTCCGACAGGCCAAATGTGTAATTTGCTCAATTTATTGTAATGGGGGACCATAACTGCTACTTCTAGATACCATAGGGGCCAAAATCAAAATTATGCTATATGAGGATGCGCCAAAACTATTTTCTTTTGGACGATTATTTGGTGTGGTAAACAAATGCAAGATAGTGTTAGATGAATATGTCAAATAAAGGATTAAACAAGACGTTTTTCACAAGTGAAGGAGTAGTTAAGTTTGTTAAGACAGTTATCCCTGCGGGAAAGGGGCGCATGATCTTTACTTTTCTTGTTTCCTTTTAGGAAGAAAATTTTATTTTAACTATATAATAAGTGGAAGTCCTTCAGTACGACGAAGGACAATTCAGAAATTTTTACGTATAATTAGGTCAAACTTGGGGCAAAAATACCTAAGTTTCATTCTTCCTTCGTAATTGCACATTCTAGAAACTGCCCCACTCTTCCATAACTCTACTATCTTCTTTCTCTCTCTCTCCCTCTCTCTCTCTCTCTAAATTTCAAATTCAACTAGCGATATTGTATTTCGGACGAACATGTAAGCAGTTCTTCTTTGAGGATTTGCGTCTTCATCTTCGAATTCTATAGGCGATATTTGTCGTATCATCTCTGACTCTAAAAGATACACAAACTTATAACTATATAATAAGTGGAAGTCCTTCAGTACGACGAAGGGCAATTCAGAAATTCTTACGTATAATTAGGTCAAACTTGGGCAAGAATACCTAAGTTTCATTCTTCCTTTGTAATTGCACATTCTAGAAACTGCCCCACTCTTCCATAACTCTACTCTCTTCTTTCTCTCTCTCCCTCTCCCTCTCTCTAAATTTTAATTCAACTAGCGATATTGTATTTCGGACGAACATGTAAGCAGTTCTTCTTTGAGGATTTGCGTCTTCATCTTCGAATTCTATAGATGATATTTGTCGTATCATCTCTGACTCTAGAAGATACACAAACTTTTAACTATATAATAAGTGGAAGTCCTTCAGTACGACGAAGGGGAATTCAGAAATTTTTACGTAGAATTAGGTCAAACTTGGAGCAAGAATACCTAAGTTTCATTCTTCCTTCGTAATTGCAATTCTAGAAACTGCTCCACTCTTCCATAACTCTACTCTCTTCTTTTTCTCTCTCCCTCTCTCTCTCCAAATTTTAATTCAACTAGCGATATTGTATTTCGGAAGAACATGTAAGCAGTTCTTCTTTGAGGATTTGCGTCTTCATCTTCGAATTCTATAGGCGATATTTGTCATATCATCTCTGACTCTAGAAGATACACAAACTTCTAATGGCTATTTTGGAGTTACTGCATTTGACTCTTTTCTTAATTGATTCTGCAAATGCATGGTTTCTATTTAATATTTGGTGTCAAATTTGTTGATTCTGTCCAAATTGCCTCAACGGACATTCTCTGACCCCCATAGTTAAAAGACCCAAATTTTATGGAAAGTTATTGTAGAGTTATTGAGCCTTATGCTATTTTGTTAACTGATTTTGCACATGCATATATTTGTTGGCTATTTTGTGTCGATTTCTTAGTACTCAATTGTATTAAGAAGAACTCAACGAGAATAGAGAAGAAATTATGAAAAGTTAGTAATGCACTTATGTTCAGTCAACTATTTTGGTTACATTTCAGCTTTTTTCTCGTATCGAAGCTTGAAAAAATGATTTTCAGGCTTTTTTCTATAACGCAACAGCAAAGCAGTTTGTGTTAGAAAATACAATAATAGAAAACGATGTTAAGAAGGCTTGAGGCGTGAGAACGACTTTCCTTAAAAAAGTTATTGCCCGCATACAGATTTTGGAAAAAATACAGACAATCTTATTCAGGATACAACAAGCCACAGTTTGATACTTGCAGTTTTTTCTGAATCACTTTGTAGGGAAACTCGTGTTCATTAACAGATCTGTCTGTTTAAATTCAAATAAAACAGATTTTCTGTTATAGAAATAAAAAATAAAATTATTAATTTAATAACCGGCCTGGTCCAAGTCAAAGTATTTAATATTAATATATATTTATTTATATATATATAAACAAATATTTGCACACACACTTAATAGTGTGTATTCTTAAACAAATACATAAAATGGACAAGAACTTAAAAATCCCGTAAAAGAGCTTTAGATTACCGATGTGGGACTTTCCCCCTTTCCTCTACTGTTATAACAAACTACTTCCTTTTTGTTGTAATTTTGGTCATGGTGACGCCTTGAGTTGGAATTTGTTGCCTTCTGCACCCTTTAGACTTGTGAAGTTTTGATTTTTATGGTGGAGACTTATTTTGTATGGCTAGAAAACTTTTACAATTAACATCAGTTGATTATAAGCTAAGTTGTTCTTAATTTGGACTAAGAAACTGTTTATATTTGTTTTATATAGTATTGCGAACAAGCTTCTCAAGACGGAGCTAGAACAAATAAAGAAACACAATCTCTAATTTGATTCCATTTGAGCCGAACCTATTGGTTTCAAACTAGATATTGTTAGAATATTAAAATATAACCCCTTTCTAACCTATTCACCGTTAATCCCCAATTTATTTGAAGTAAGCGAGCATATACTCTTTTTGTAGGATATGAATATAGTTGCTGGTGTTGGTGAAATACACGAATAAAGAAGCTAGGGGCTCTACCATGATTACTTTTGCCACCAATAAAGGTCATTGCAGAATCTGCTATCAAATTTGCTTACGTGCTCGCCATTATTTAATCCAAGGCATTTGGCCATTAACAGAGCTGGACAATTCAATTCCTCAAGGATGATTACTTTATGTTAGGCCAGCAAACCAGAAAATTTCTATAGAGAAAACAGAGTAAGTGTGTTTACGTACTCATTTCAACGTTCTTATCGCGATTATCTATGCTCTTTGTGGAAAAACTTTATAGTAAAGTCTTTTCTGTTTTGGTTATCTCTTTCGCTCTTCTCTGGTACTGTTAGGTTTTATTGTTTCATCTGTTGCGTCTGTTGGTTCTCTCACTATATGCTATTTTAGAATTTCTTTCCCATCACAGGTTCTATTTGACTAGAAGTGCATAATTTGGGTAAAATTATAATTGGCCGGTGATTTCTGTTTTTTCATATACTGCACATCGTCAGAACTAAATGTTGCGACATGAGTTAACTTGCATTTTTGGAGCTGGCTGCATAGGTTCGAATTATTTATGAATAATACGAGAACTTTGGGCTGAGGATTATTTTTCAAGAACGAAAAAAGAAACTAAAGCTCATTTCTGTTAAAGATTTAGGCGTCGGGGAAATAATTTTTAAACTTCTACATATGGATGGTTAAATGATATTAAATGGACCATGATTCATGAAGTTGCAGTTAGTTTTGGTTCTGTTAGAATATTTTTTTTGTTGGTAAAATTCATAGGTGTATAATGATTGTTTTGTGAAGAGCAATTTTCTCTTACAGCTATGAGATTTCATGCTGGATTTTTACCAACGTATGTTTCTTTCTTTAATCGAGTAATTTATTTTTACTCTGCTCTCTTTTAACATTCGGTTGTCAATATAATTTAATATCATGGTTGGTATACACCACACAGGTTGCTCAAACAGACTGTGCAACAAGGTTTCTTCTTTTCATGAGTTGATTACTCAGATGATCACTGAACTTTACAAAATGATGGAACAAAGTCACTGAACTTTAGTTTATAACAAGAAAATCACTCAACTATTCCTAATGCACACAAATAATCACTCAACCAAAAATATCAAATTTTCTGGTGGAAAAAAATGACATGGCAGTCTACATGAAATTTTTTATTGTTTAATCAAATAACACCCAAACAAGACATTAAACTCGGCCCATACACCCGACCCGACCCATCAAATAAAAATCCACCCACTTAATAAAATAAACACTAGAGACTAACCAAACCCTCTGACCATTATTTCACGCTTCTTCTTCTCCAGGGTTTTCATCCTAGTCCAAAATTGAGCTTTTCAACATGGAATTGGAAGGTGCTTCAAGTATAAAAAAATAAAAAATCTCAAAGGAAGGGATCCATCTCTTCCCCACAACCATTGTTTAATGTGGAATTGAACCACTATGCTAAGGGTATTGCACAGAACATGAGAGAAAACGAGGTACTCTTAATAAATATTATTTTTTTTGTCTTTATATGATAAAACTTTTTAACTTGCTCTCTGTTGTTATCAAAGACAAAATGGTTAGTGTTTTTTAATATTTTAGGTGTTATAATTTTTTATACATGTGGGGTTAGGGTTTATTATATATGGGTTTAATATATATATATATATATATATGGGTTTCTGATTCTTTTGGAATTAGAATTCGTTATAGTTTAGGATTTTAATATGCAAATGTGTTAGAGTATTAATTATTTGTTGATGGTTGAACTATATTTGAACTCTTTATTTTATATACTTTGTAGGAGTGGTTAGAAATTCTACCTGGGGTATTTCAGAAAAATAATATTTTGAGTAATACAGTGGCTGAGAGGAAGGGTAATGGCGCCGATGGTGATGAAGAAAGTGAGGATGAAGATCGGTTAGATGATCAAGATTTCAGTGATCCGGACTATAACCTGGAGGAAGATGATGACGATTATCATGATATTACGGTTGATAATCATGATATTATTGTTGAGAATTATTTTAAGAAGGCAAAAGGAAGACCCAAAAAAAATACCAATGATAAAAATAATAAAGTTGGACCATCTGCTGGCATCCTAATTCCAGAAATAAACGAGAATGGCGATTCGGATTATGCTGAATCTGATGAATCGATAGAGGGAGGTACTGATAAAGAAGATGAGGTAGAGGTCGCATATGAGGAGTATAACGAAGAAATGGACAACCCTATACTAGAACTAGGAATGAAGTTTGGGTCTTTTAAACAATTTAAGGAGGCATGTATGAACTGAGGGATTAAGAATATGAGGCAATTATATTTCAAACCCAATAACTCAAAAAGATGTGTTTGTCGATGCAAGTGGGAAGGGTGTCCCTTTAGAGTTTGGGAAAGTCCAGTAAGTAAAATTGACCCTACAATTCAGATTAAAGCTTTGAATTTACATCATACAGGAGGTAAGGTATTTGACAATTTTTATATGATGCCTCAATGGATTGCAAGAAAATATTTAAACATTTTTAGAGTTGATCCAAGTTGGGACATTAAAAGACTGCTTGCAACAGTGAAGGATGGTCTTGGGTACACAATACATAGAATGAAGGCATTCAGGGCTAAAGAGCAAGCTCTGAAATGGGTTTATGGAGATGAGGGTGCACAATATGGCAAACTCTTAAGGTATAGGACTGATTTGTTGAATACAAATCCTGGGTCTAATGTTGTTATTTGGAGAGATGGAGGTAAATTCATGGGATTTTATGTGTGTCTTGCACCTCTGAAGCAAGATTTTATGTCTGGGTGTAGGCCGTTAATAAGCCTTGATGGTTGTTGGCTTAAGGGGACATATGGAGGCAATCTGTTAGCTGTAGTTGCAATTGATCACAATGATTGCATCTTTCATGTTGCATATGCTGTTATTGTTGCAGCTGAAAGTAAGGAGACTTGGAGTTGGTTTCTATCCAATCTTGGACTAGATTTAGAGATAAATAATAGTCACTATATTGCTTTCATGTCTGATAGGCAAAAGGTGAGACATCTACTGTATTGTTCTAATTAAATGTATCTTTTTAATTTATTTTCTTAAAATTTGTATTTAATTGTTTAAAATATTATTCCAGGGACTTATTGGAGCTGTTAAGAACTTGTTTCCAGAAGCAAAACATAGAAATTGTGTCAGATACATGTATTAAAACTTTAGACAAAAACATAAAGGCAAGGTATTAAAGGACTTAGTATGGAATGCAGCAAGGGCAAGCAATACGGTGATATTCAAGAGATGCATGGAACAACTTGAACAAGAAGATACAGAGGCTAGAAAATGGTTTGATCATCCTGAAAGACCATTTCAGACTTGGATGAGAGCTTTATTCCGGACAAATACCAAATGTGGCATGCTCTTGAACAACCTTTGTGAAAGCTTCAATAAGTACTTAACTTAATAATTTTATTTATTCTTCAAATTTAGGAAGTAAATAGTACTATATTTACATGATTTTATTTTGCAGTTACATACTTGATTAAAGCGACAAAGCAATTATAACCATGCTGGAGATGATAAAGAATAAATTTATGAAGAGGTTGTACAAAAAGAAGGAATGGATTGACAAGTACCAAGGCCTTATCTGTCCAAAAATAGAAAATAAGTTGAACAAAATAAGCCTTGAGGCAGTACGATTTAGTCCAGATTTTTCTGGTAGACCAAAGGTATCGGTTGATGGTCCAGGAGGGCCATATATTGTGGATATGACAAGAATGAATTGTACATGTAGGAGATGCGATTTAACCATATTGCCTTGTCCTCATGATATGGTGAGTATTCATGAAAATAATGAGAGACTTGAAGATTATGTGCATTCATACTACAAGGTTGAAACGTTCAAAAAAGTGTATTCAAAATTTATTAATCCATCGAACCCCGAAGACCACTGGCCAGAAGTGGTGAATGGTGGTGAGGTGCTCCCACCTGAGGTAGTCAATAAGAAGAGAGGGAGAAAACCGGAAGCAAGAAGAAAGGAAGTTGAAGAGTTGGAGAAAAAGAAACAAGCTGAAGCACAAAGACAATGAAAGACGGGCAGAGAAAAGAGGCGAAGAAGTAGCTCCAAAAAAACTATCAAGAAAAGGTCTTGTTCGTATGAAGTGTTCTATATGCAAGGGAGATGGACACAATGCAAGGGGCCACCATAAGTTCGTCAATACTATTGTGCCAGAAGCAAGCCAATCAATCGAAAACGAAGATACATGTGAATATTCAAAACTATATTATCCTGAAATTTGGGATAATTCTCAACCAGCGGTCAACTTAACAAATCAATCCACCATAACTCAAGTAATATTTTATATTTCTTTAGCTGCTTATATTAGCTTCTTATTTTTAAATTTGTTTCATTAGGCACCAAATCAACAATCTTATGGAGTAAATAATGAACAAGTTAAAGTTGTCGAAGGTGATGGGGATGTGAATACTATAGAAGTTGAAGTTGCTAACGATGTACAAGTTGAAGTTGTCGAAGGTGATGAGTTTGTGAATACGGTAGAAGTTGAAGTTGCTGATGATGTGAATGATGTACAAGTTAAAGTTGTTGAACTTATAAATGATAAACAAGTTGCCTTATCTGATGTTGTGCTTGTGCAAAGTGCTGAAGGTGTTTCTAGAAGAGGCAGAATTTTCAAGAAAAGAGTCATGAAGGACTACGTATGCAAAGTCTTAAAGAAGTCTAGGAAGTGAACTATCAGTTTTTGTTTTTTGTTTTTGTACAAACTATTAATGTGACACAGTTTATAATGTGTCTTTTCTTGTTTGAACTTGTGGTCTTATGACCTTAACTCACTACTTTGTCTCCATGTGTTGCTTTGTAAGCTATATTTTTTTGTTAAGTGGTGTTGCTTATTTATGCAACATTTGTTTTCCCATTTGATAATGTGTGTAATTTTACATTAAAAGTAGTTGCTTAATGAGAGCAGTTGTCTAAATTTCTAGTATATCATAGTTGATTCCAATGTTAGCCCTTTCTTAATCTGAATACTGAGCCGACTGCTGCTTTTTCTGCTAACAAGAAGAGGAACAATATTAACCCTCTCTCAATGCTAAGACTGTTAGGAGGATAAGGGTCCGAGGGGGCAGTGTGAAGTGGCGTGCTTTGAGGTTGGATACCGGAAACTTCTCTTGGGGCAGTGAGGCTGTTACTAGTAAGGAACTAGAGTTTTACATGAAGAAGCTACAAAAAAAAGAAAAAAAAAAAAGGGAAGGGTACAAGTGGCACTGCTTAAGAGTTATAACTGATTTCTGTTATATCATCCAAAGCTTCGAATTATATTGCCTCGGTGTTATTTACTATTGATAGAATGGATATTAAGAATCAATTTTTCTACTAGAGTTAGATCAGCCCTTCTCTTTGCAATGTGATGTCACATAATTTTGAGGACAGATTCATCTTACTGTTTTCGTCTAAAAAAAGTATTTATTTCATTAAGTCAGAGGGTTTGGTTAGCCTCTAGTGTTTATTTTATTAAGTGGGTGGGTTTTTATTCGATGGTTCGGGTCGGGTCGGGTTTATGGGCAGAGGTTGATGTCTTGTTTGGGTGTTATTTAGTTAAACAATAAAAAATTCCATGTAGACTGCCATGTCATTTTTTTCCACCGGAAAATTTGATATTTTTGGTTGAGTGACTATTTGTGTGCATTAGGAATAGTTGAGTGATTTTCTTGTTACAAACTAAAGTTCAGTGACTTTGTTCCATCATTTTGCAAAGTTCAGTGATCATCTGCGTAATCAACTCTTCTTTTCATATATCCATTGCTTTGGAGATGCTTTGAAAAAAGTTGCTTGGTGAGAAATAATTATGGTTTATTATTTCGTTTTTGAATTTGATTATAACCTCTTACCTTAAATGTTTAACGCATAATGTGAATTTCTTCTCTGATTTCATGAGTAAACCTCTATTTATACTCGCGTTATATATAGTTTAGCATCTAAAGATCTTCATGCTTACTGTTATATCTTCCATTCAATTCGCTATAAATTCATCACTTTCAGTAATATGTTCCATCCTACGGCTACAAAATACTAATTAAAGTTACGGAGCTATGATCTTTGTGTGATTATATCAATCTCCTCAATTTAGTTATTACAAATACACATACTGTTGATTTATATAGGTTTCATCTGAGAGAAAATTATTCTGCAATGCAGCAGGGGAAGTTGTTCTCCATTTCCTTCATTTAGGAGAAATTGATGAGTCTATCTGCTAATTTGAGGTGTTGGACCTAAGTGCACTGATTAGAGGAGAAGCTAGGTAATGGTTTTCTTATATTTCTGTTGTTTTTACCGAGGGTGAGGAGACGAGTGAGGTGTTTGGTGGTCCTCATAGGTTTGGGCCTTCTGACATCAGATCCATTCAGAGGATTAGTAGAGCTCTATCTATAATTGGTGAAGCTCCTCATTGGTTTTCGATTTAGGGGGAGAGACTTTTGTTGGTTCTCTAATGAAATGCGAGTACAGAACTAGCAGCAGATAGGCATTCAGTTAGCTTGAAAACGGACTCGTAGTTAGAAATCAGATGCTTCCTCAACAACTATCTTTAGAATGTCCTATCTCTCTTCGGGAAGAGGGGGCAGCCCTCGGCCCGATCATCCATATGTGTTGGGCTGTGTAAGATTGTGAGTGTAGTGTAGTATATGTATTTTTTTTCCTACATTCTTTCAGAGTTATCCTTTTTCTTTTCTTCTAAATGTATATGGTGTGAGTTTTCTGTTTATAGGGTTAGTTTGTGCAATCTTTGTATGTTTGTTGCACTTTATTCATTTGTATGTGCATATGTTAGTTCCCTATAGCTATTGAATTATGTCTTGCTACAGCTTTAACATGCATGTTAGTACTGTTCCTAAATTATACATGCATTATGCCTTTGTCGCCAACAACTCCAATTTGAAGTGAACAATGCACCCGAGTTATTTGATGAATATCTGCAAGAGGTGAATCTGAACTTCTATATTCAGTTGATTTTGGATGAATCAAGTCTTCATGATTTGAATTTCCCAAAAGGAGGGCTCAAGAGTATGATTTTGTCATTTGTAAAATTGTTATACCTCACATCCATATCACAGACTCACTTGGAGTGCACATAAGTTGCAATTTTGAATAAGCTTTGAATAAACTTATATAACTATTTTACCAGATTTATATTTAAGTTACTGATATTCCTCTGGTGACACCACGAAGATGCTCAATTTTATCCCTACTTCAAAGCAGTTGAATTGATCTTTACAAGGTCTTCAACTAAGGTATGACTGCACTAGCCACCACTCAGTTAGACATATGTACAAGCTTAGTCTAAACAGAGCTTCTTTCAGGTTTTGTTGTTAGAGAAAGGACTACTTAAAATTCCTGCTTGCTCTTAACATAATTGCAAAATTATCCTAATGGGAACTTTAAATACCAAGCACATCTAAAAGGTTGCAAGTAAGTTAGATGAAATAAAAATATGTAAAGAGTACCTCTTTTTGCTTATTTGAGATGAAAATTTTGGTTGAATCCAGAAGCATCTTCATTACACAATTAAAAACTAATTTCTCATCTCAATCAGGATCAATTACTTTGAGGATAGTCGGTACATAAGAGGCAGTTGACCAAACAAGTGAAGTGCTAAGAACTAGCAACTTTGAGAAATTATTTTAACTTGCCTCATAGAATAGATACTTTGGAGAACCTATAGTCTATGTTGTGCGAACTCTCCAAAATGTTGCCGCACCCGTGTCAGGTCCTCCAAAAATGTACTACATTTGGAGGATCCGACACGCACCCAACAACATTTGCGGAGAGTCCGAGCAATATAGCCTATAGTTGAATTTGATTCTAGAAAATTACTAATTCTTTATGTGATTTATTTCTACAAAGATTTAACTTTATTAGCTCATTCTAAACACTTAAAGTACATATCTGAGCTTATGGGTTAATGTCATTCTAATCTATTTTTAGTATTATTCTCTTCACACATCAGTCCTGGCAGCAGCAGTTGTGGTGATGTTTGCTTTGCACTCAAAATATCAACAAGATGTCGGCAAGATGTGATACTTGGGGATACATGATGCAGCAATGGATGACCTCTTATACCAAATGAGGACATTGCTACTGATTATCCTTCAAAATGTAAACCCTAAAGCAATAAAGCATTGCTTTATGAGATTTACACAATTTAGAATTAAGGCCAAGAGTGTACAAATGATCAACTGTATGCTAACATTGTTGATGTTTTGCAGGATGAGCATATTGATTATGAGGAATATGTAACAACGATGAGAAGGGGAATATAGGATTGATAACTAGAGCAATAATTAAAAGAGAACCTAATTAAATTAGGGATGACCAAGTCTACACTGCTGTTTAAATTGTTGGGTTCAATATAAGGTACTTGTACAATTTCATTTATAATATGCTTTTTCCTTTGCCATTACTTATCTATCCAATGTTTTTTTGGAGAATGTATTACTTATCTATCTAATGTAAATAGCATTCCTTTGTATAGTCTCTCAGGAATCTGTAAGTCATACAATTAGGACCGAATATGATAGACTAAGTGATTTTAATCTTGGTAAAGAAAATTATTGGTGTTATGCTTGAAGTATTTGATGAAAAAATTTCTCTGATTGTTGCTTGGCTAATACATGTCATTTTTCTTCTTTAGTCCGAGAAAACTATTATACTTTTATGATCTATCTGTGTCCCTTTCTCACACATATATGTGTACATGAGTATATACAAATCTCATATTTATTATAAATATTTATTCTTGTAAAACTACGGAGCCACACAATGAGGTTTATTTACAGCTATAAAGGATTACTATGAACGGTAAAGTATCTAATGGTTCTTTGCAGTAGCAAGTAGTTTCGGAAGTTTTATTATCCTGCCGCCTAAAGATGCTGGATATTTTAGTATAGGCATAACAGAGATTCTGGTGCAACTTGTTTTATTGGAGCACTCATTAACACAACTATTCGAGCCTCATGCTAGCAGTAAATGAAATCCTGGAAATTTGCATATCAATTTTTCCTTGTTTTCATTATCATTCCATCTATCATGTCCTCGAAAGACTGGGATAGAGACTATCTATCAATAGACCACATAAATTATCCTAGCAATGTTTGTAAGAAATATTCTTGGACAGTATAAATTTTAGGACCTAGACTTCGAGAATTTCAGCACTTTGGATAATTTTTGTTCAATGGTCTTTTGACATTTCACATGTTATTTGTGCAGGTTTTGATGAGCCTACCACTTGAGTCATAGACAGAAGAAATAGACTTTGTGCAACAACAGTTGATGCCTGCAAAGAGAATTCTTGAAGCAAACATTCCTTGTTGTCAATAGTTAGCCAATAAATAAATTTAAGACAAACTCTGTAAATAGCTAACGTGAGTTGTGCTTAAACTTATAAAAGTGGCTACTCCCTTGCTAGATTAACCTTTAACTTATATGAGTCGATGTTTTTTATATTGAAATGAATTCGTAACAAGTTGGTTTATGTTGGACTAACATTTAGATGAATACTGTGCTTTCCTATTTGTTATGAGATTTTCTAACCATGTCAGGGCATTTTCCCGTGCACAGCACGGGCACCCGTCACCTAGTTAAGAAATAAAAGAAAAAGCACAAATATTGTAGTCCGTTGTCACGATCCAAATTTCCATCTATTGATTATCGTGATGGCACCTAGCCTTAAGGACTAGGTAAGCCTAATATTCATGGAATAACAACAATAATAAATGAAAATCTAATAGTCTTCTGAAATGAAGAATTCTTTATACAATGCATATTCCCAAAACTTGGTAGTACAAGTCATAAGCTCTATAACGTTTACTACAACTTCTAAATACAACTGTTTGGAAGTAAGTAAAAACAGTGTAAATACAGAATAGGAAGGTGACTCTGAAGCCTGCGAACGCGACGACAGATTTAACTTGAGTCTCCTCAGCAAGAATCCGCACAGCTACTAACTATCTGTAACGACCCGACTGGTCGTTTTGAGCTCTAGCGCGTCGTTCAGCGATTTGAGGCCATGAGCAGCTTTACTTCAGGTGTTATGACTTGTACGCGTGGTCGGAATTGAATTTTGGGAAGTTCACAGTCGATTTGGAAAGAGAATTCTCATTTCGGAAGCTTTAAATTGGAAGAATTGGTTGAGTTGTGATTTTCGAGTAAACGACCTCGGAATCGAGATATGAAGGTTCCCGTAGGTTCTTATGATGATTTCGGACATGGGCATATGTTTGGATCGGGTTTTGGATGACCCGGAGCGTTTCAGCGCCTATTGTGGAAGTTAACATTCTTGGGAGAAATTCATAAATTTGGGTTGAAGTATGTTTTTTTGTTATCTATGTCCGTTTGGAATTTCGAGTCTAGGAATAGTTTCGTATGGCGATTCTGGTGTTGGGAGCACGACCGTAAGTAGATTCAGAGGTCCGTAGGTCATTTTGGGGTCATTTAGCTAAAGTTATAAATTTGAAGGTTTTTGAGGAGTTCGACCGAAAGTGAAAATTTTGATATCGGGGTCGGATTCTGATTCCGGAGGTTGGAGTATGTCCGTAATGTCGAATATGACTTGTGTGCAAAATTTGAGGTTAATCGGACGCGATTTGATAGGTTTCGGCATCGAATGTAGAAGTTGGAAATTTTAAAGTTCACTAAGCTTGAATTGGAGTGTGATTCATGGTTTCGGAGTTGTTTGATGTGATTTGAGGCCTCGAGCAGGTCCGTGGGATGTTATGGGACTGGGTCGTGTGATTGGACGGGGTCCCGGGGGCCTCGGGTGTGTTTCATAGTAGTTTCGGATCATTTCGGGCTATTTTGCAATGGTTGATGCTGGTATCTGGTGTTGTTCTTCGCGTTCGCGAGGATCCTCTCACGTTCGCAAAGAAGGATTTGGCTTCAGGGACTTTGTTCTTCGCGTTCGCGTAGGGAGCCTCGCGTTCGCGAAGAAGAAAATATCTGTTATGCAGGTCTGACTTCGGAGGATCGTATCTCTCAATCTATAAGGAATTTTGAGATTATGTAAAAAGTAAGTTGTCCTCCTTTGTGTCTAGTTTCTAGAAAGGTAAACTATTTAGCATTTGCATTTGTTTACAAAGAGTTATGTCTGGTACACTACAAGGTATCCGGGAAGATGAAGAAGAATTTTGTGTTGCAAAGGGCTAACTTTGGTAGCTTATATCTCGTAATCTATAAGGAATTGGGAGATGACCAAAACACGAAAGTGGTAGAACTTGAATTATAGTTTTCATAACATTATACCATTTGTCATTTGAAGTTCTATGAAAAAAGTTATGATCATAATACTAGAGGCTGTCTGACAAGAGTTTGGAATGCCTTTTCGAGAATTTTTGTTCTTCGCGAACGTGATGGGGGGCCCGCGAACGCGAAGAAGAGTTTCCTGGAAGTGTATAGTTTGAAAAAAATGGGTTTGGCTCATTTCATCTCATTTCCTCCATGGGAGACGACCTATGGGCGATTTTGGAACTCCATCTTCATCATTTATGTCAAGGTAAGTGATTCTCACCTATTTCAAGTCAAATACTTGGATTATATATTTTTTTTAACATGGAAATTCATGGAAATTTAGTGAAAACTTGGGTTTTTGGTAGAAAACCTATAAATTGGTATTTTTGGATTTTGATCACGAATTTGGGCATGAAATTGAGAGTACATTATATATTTGAGTTAATGAAGCTATGGGTAAAGTTTATCTTCGAAAAATTTCATAATCCTGGCACGTGGGCCCGAGGGTGATTTTAATCGACTTTTCGATCGGGGTTAGAAATTGTTATAAATTGTATTATAATGAGTATTTGAGTATATATTTATGGGTTTGCATAGTTTTTGGCTAGCTTTGGGGCGTTGTGCATCAATTTGAGTCATCGAAAGGGCTTGGAAGCCTGTTATGGAACTTCGGAGCATGGTAAGTCTCCTTTCTAACCTTGTAAGAGGGAATTGTCCCCATAGGTGAAATAATTAATTATGTGATACTATTTGTGGGGGCTACGTACGCACGAGATGACGAGAGTCCGAACATAGCTACTAGTTATGCTTATGTCGGGGTAGTTTTAAGCTTATTTCATGCTTTGTTGTTATTATATTTGGTTTGTATTTATTGTTTCCTTTGAGAAGAAGGTGGATTGAGCATACTTATTAAATATTTTTGAAAGGAATCAAAAACTGTTATAAAAATGGGAATCTTGAAAGTTCATGTTTTGAAAAGAAATGGAAGAATACTTTAATAACTTGAGAAATCTATGTGTAACCGCATCGCATGTATGATTCGCGAGCGGAGTAAGTCCTCCTACCACACTCTTATCGGATCGGGTCATTCGCCTCGGCAGGATTTATGTTCCACACTCTCATGGGTGCGGGCCGTTCGCCTCGGCAGGTTACTAGATGCATCTATGATTCGCGTCGTTCGACCCTTCGGCAGTGCACAGTTTACTTTTATGTTGGATCGGGCCGTACGCCTCGACATTTCCTATATATAAATTATCCTCATGGAATCATGCGTAATATTTGGGCTAGAAGCCAGTATATCTAAGGGTTTTCCCTTATTTAAAGTATGACAACCTCTTTGAGGAAATCCATTGTATTTATGTATATGCTCCGATACGGAGGGAACTTGCTAGTTGAGAGTTGAGTATGTTGTGAAAAAAAAGAAGGAAAGGTACCACGTAATTTATACCTGTTATTTCACATATTTGCCTGTTTCGTACTTATTCATTTCATTACTATATCTGATATTATTTGACCTCTAGTAAGTGTTAAAGTCGACCTCTCATCACTACCTCTTCGAGGTTAGGCGGGATACTTACTGGGTACACGTTGTCTTTTTACTCATACTACACTTGATGTGCATTTTGTTGCACAAGCACATGTATCTCTAGTGGCCTAGCTTGCCGCAGCGCCATGGTTGATATGGAGACTTAGGTGAGCTGCATCCCCCGAAACGGCCCGCAGCCAGCAGAGTCTCCTTCAGAGTATTGTATTTTCTTTTCTGTCCAATTTGTATTCCTGACAGTTATTGTATTACATTTGGTTCCTAGAAATTGCTCATGCACTTGTGACACCGGGTTCTGGAATGACTTTGGGATTTATTTGTTAAGACATCGTTATTTACTCTGTAAAGTTTATTTATTATTATATAATGTAATGAAAAGTAATGATTTCAAAATACTAAAATAGAAATTTAATTAACTTGTAGTGTTGTCTTGCCTGAAAGAGGTGTCCGGTGCCATCACGACCTTTCATAGGATTTTGGGTCGTGACAACATGGTATCAGAGCACTAGGTTCTCTTAGGTCTCACGAGTCATGGGCAAATCTAGTAGAGTCTTGTGGATCGGTACGGAGACGTCTGTACTTATCTTCGAGAGGCTACAGGGCTATTAGGAGCACTTCCCTTCTTGATTCCTCATCGTGCGATTTGATTCCTTTGAGGCTTATGTCTTTATTTCCTTTCCATTCAATCTTATGCGACGCAAAGCGCTTGTTATAAATCGGGAATTGAGGAATTGTAATGGTGCTACAGATGTGGTGCATGATGTTTCTCCCTGTGTATCTGATTGGGCTATTGTCGTTGCCTTGAGGAAGGTCGTTCTATCATTTCAGTCCAGCATCAGTGTTACTTAAAGTTCTGAGATTTGGCATTGATCGTTATGTTGATCCGTGTGTTGTTATCGCCCAGTATGGTGTAATGGTAGGATGCTTGTCTATGCGTCATAGCAATGAATGACTTGGAAGGATGTTTACTCAGTGCAAGATTCATAGATTCAGTATTTTATTTCCGGCGGAGGAAAGGCAACCGGACTAGGAGTGTTCATATTGGGTTGGTGTAGTGTCCTATAAATATGGATTTTGAATTAAGGCAACAATTGGTCAGCGAAGGATGAGGATGGACATGTGGGAGGTGTCTTACGGTGGTTAAATTTCTAGAAGGTCAGGTGTAAGAAGAAGAAGTCGCATAGTTGCTTAAAGGAGAGGGCTTGACCAAAGTGGGAGAGTGGTAGAGTAGCATATGGGTTTTGTTGTAGGATAGTTGCACACTTTGAGGAATAGTTTAGAGTGATTTGGGAATTTTAGTGGACGGTGATTGGGTCCACGGGCTTAATTTGAAATATTGGCTATTATACAGCGAGAGATTGGATGCAACTGAAAGGAGTTGCTTGATATGAAGAATGTTGCAATATAACTTTGAATTGGAAGGTATTGTCGCACATTTAGTTGATGTCCATGAAGAGTGAACGGACTGGTACAATTGGTGAATGAGAATGGGCTCAGGATGGGTTACTGATGTCGTAGTGATTGTACCCCGTGCAACAATGTTGGAAGATGTCGGCATGTAATTTCCACATGTGGGTTATCTCCTGTGAGCAGGTTAGCGGTCGCGTGGTTGGCGAATCTTCTGCGAAGAATTTTACTGGCTATCAAGTAAGAGGTTGAATATGTGAATGTTTCTAGAGAGTCAGAGTGTTCATGAAATGCTAACAGAAAAATTTCTAGGACTTGGGCGATTTGGTTGTGCACGATCATGTCGACAATCAAGAAAGAATCTTGGTGGGTTCCAGAGTTGTGTAATAGTAGCTTCAAGCTAAGTGGGAGAGTCCCACCGCCTACGATTGGGTTGCATGGTTATCTACTTGTGAGGTTTCTGGTCATTAGTGTATTGGTGGGTTATTACGACTAAGGGAAAGGAAACATCAGTGGTGATTTGAGCAAAGGATTGAGGAATGTGTGCTATATTAGGCCTTATCAGTTCATGTGCTAGCAGAGCCTTGAAGTTGATTATATTCGGGACCAAGTCAAAGTGGGTGACTCTCAGCAATAGTCCTAGTGAATTTAAAAGTTAAAATGCGGTGCCTAAGGATTTCAAGCCCATGGTATGGTTAAGAATCGAGATTTTGCAGCGGATTATGAAAAAGGGGCTTGGAGTGTTCTATGTTATCTTCGGCTTGCAGTGCAGTATTTGGAGGAATGAAAGGGAAAATGAATTCGGATTCGTAGAGGAATTTTTGGAATGGGTGTATCAGTTGAGGATGCGAGCATGAGCACAAGGAGGGTATGATATGGTTTGTGGGATTTGAGACAACATGGTCTCGTGATACAAGGCCACTCGGGAGGAGTGCAGATTGAGTCGTTATGTGTTGACTGGAGTTATCATTATTTCTAAGAAAAGTTAAGGATAAGTTAGAAGAAGTCAGGTCTGTTAGCCATGGTTGAATTGGCATGATGGTGGTAGTGATCAGTACCTCCAGCGTGATTAGATTATGCATGTGATTTTTGGTGGTACGTGCGAGGCTTGAAGGCCGCTGTAATTGAATTTATTTGGGGGTAATTAGGTATTATGGCTTGTGATGTGTAGGCGGATCCTGGAAGGGCAGTGTACTTGAGGATTTGCATGTTCTACAATTATGAGAATTCACTCGCGTATTGTTATGGTTATCTTGGAATGAGTTAGGTAAAAAGTTTCTATATGATGAAGTGTTCACCGTAATAGTGGTTCAGGGTTATGATGAAATTCTTGTGTTGTCACATATTGGCATGTCAGGTGCAGTAAGCGGTATGGAATTTGAAAGTTGAGGATCGAGGTTGTAGTTTGGTGTTGACAAGAATGTCACGAGCTCGAATGGGCAGGAAAGGATTTAGATGTTTAGAGTAAGTTGGTATTGTCTTTAGCGTCACATGAGACTGGTGTTTTGTGAAAGAGGCTTTGCATCCTGGTTAAGGATTCTTGATTTTCTTTATAGCGTTAATGTGGATGGTGGTATGGATGTGCAGACTTGTTACCTTGTGTGAAAGGTCGTGGGAGCGTTACCGCGGGAAGATTATACAAGTACGACATTTTAGTCACTTGATTGATTGAAGATTTAAACCAAGTATGAAGAATGTGGTAATATCTCTTATTTGAGAATTTATGCTTGGAGGGCGCTCGGTTCATTTGCTTGCGGACTGTGGAAGTTTTCTCCAGTTATGATGGTTGTTCTTGTGTGTTATGGAAAAAAGTGGTATTAGAGACCCGTGAAAGGTTACTAGCCTAGTACGGTGCGATCAGAATCGTCTTGAGGTCTGTGGATGGATTTAAATATGAATACGGGATCTATATCAGGCCAGAGGTGTTCATTTAAGTATCACGCTCTTCGTGGAGGAGTATTAGAACGTTGGGTGTTATTTCGGAGTTTGCTATTTCATATGATACTAAATTGTGTCGTGTGAGTTGTGCAACGGCTTGATAATTTTCTTATGTGTTGAGATTCCGCGTAGCGATGGTATTATGTGAGCAGGATGGGCTCATGAGATTCAGATCATATATCGCACCTCAGTTGTGCTTAAGTTTTGTAGCTTCTGGCGCTATATGTCTCCCCGGGGATGGTATTGTGCACTTAGCGTTGCTTGTGACCGATATTCAGTATATTGTAGTAATGAGCAATTTAGTTCGGTGTGTATCTCCTTATTTGAACTTTATGTGTGGATCGGGTGGCACGCCACACGGGTATGTTATTTGGATCGGGCTGCACGCTGCAGCAGTGTGATGTTGAGTACGGTTTTCTATATTATATTTTTGTGTGTTTTGTTTCCCACTTTCTGAGGAAAGTTCATATTAGTGCGTGAGTTGAGTACTTCCTCCTAGAGTTCGTTTTCCTTATGTATAGCATTCGAGGTTGTAGTTTATTGACACGTTGTGGCAACATATGAGACTTTTGGTCATGTCTGGGGTGGCTTGTTGCCTGAGCGGTTCGTACTGGGAGAGAAGAGAGTAATGGATCTGGGATCAGTGCAATCAGATCATATGAAGTGTATTAAAGAACAAATACCATTATTTGGTTCATAATGAGGTGATGATTCTAGTCAAGAGTAGAGGTTCAATGATTTGTTGACTCTGCAGTTGGTTATGAAATTCTACAAATCTCGTTCGTCGTGGCGGTTATGTAAAAGTTGGGGCGAGATGTATATAAGTCATAAGATGCATTGGGAGCATCAGATTCATGGAATTTTGGCTATTAAGATCAGAGAATGTTATCATGGTTAGGTGAATTATTCTGTGTATGGTGTTAATTCAGCAAATACATGCCATCATATTCTGTTACATCGTGTGGTGATTGATACTGTGTTCGTATGTTGGAAACAGGCTTGGTAGAGAATTTCGAGTGTTGGAATTTGTCTCTAAGGACTATTTGGCTAAGTAAAAAAGGGAAATCTTCATAGTTGTTTGAGCAAATGTACTCAACTGGGTTGTGGTAGCACGGGCAGGTTCACGAGGTGTTAAACAGTGATTTTGGACAACTCCGGAGCAGTTCTTGGCACGTTCGAGGACGAATGTATGTTTAAGTGGGAGAGAATGTAACGATCCGACTGGTCGTTTTGAGCTCTAGCATGTCGTTCAGCAGTTTGAGGCCATGAGCAGCTTCACTTCAGGTGTTATGACTTGCACGCGTGGTCGGAATTGAATTTTGGGAAGTTCAGAGTCGATTTGGAAAGAGAATTCTCATTTCAGAAGCTTTAAGTTGGAAGAATTGGTTGAGTTGTGATTTTCGAGTAAACGACCTCAGAATCGGAATTTGAAGGTTCTGGTGGGTTCGTACGATGATTTCGGACTTGAGCGTATGTTCGGATCGGGTGTTGGATGACCCGGGAGCGTTTTAGCGCTTATTGTGGAAGTTAACATTCTTGGGAGAAATTCATAAATTTAGGTTGAAGTGTGTTTCTGTGTTATCGATGTACGTTTGGAATTTCGAGTCTGGAAATAGCTTCGTATGGGGATTCTGGTGTTGGGAGTGCGACCGGAAGTAGATTCGGAGGTCCGCAGGTCATTTTGGGGTCATTTAGCTAAAGTTAGAAATTTGAAGGTTTTTGAGGAGTTCGACCGAAAGTGAAAATTTTTATATCAGGGTCGGATTCCGATTCCGGAGGTTGGAGTAGGTCTGTAATGTCGAATATGACTTGTGTACAAAATTTGAGGTTAATCGGACGTGATTTGATAGGTTTCGGAATCAAATGTAGAAGTTGGAAATTTTAAAGTTCACTAAGCTTGAATTGGAGTGTGATTCATGGTTTCGGCATTGTTTGATGTGATTTGAGGCCTCGATCCGGTCCGTGGGATGTTATGGGACTGGGTCGTGTGATTGGACGGGGTCCCGGGGGCCTCGGGTGTGTTTCGGGGTGGTTTCGGATCATTTCGGACTGTTTTGCAATGGTTGATACTGGTGTCTGGTGTTGTTCTTCGCGTTCGCGAGGATCCTCTCGCGTTCGCGAAGAAGGATTTGGCTTCAGGGACTTTGTTCTTCACGTTCGTGTAGAGAGCCTCGCGTTCGCGAAGATGAAAATATTTGCTACGCAGGTGTGCCTTCAGAGGCTCATATCTCGCAATATATAAAGAATTTTGAGATGATGTAAAATCAAAAGTTGTATCCCTTTGTGTTTAGTTTTTAGAAAGTTAATCCATTTATCATTTGGATTTGTTTACAAAGAGTTATGGCTTGTACACTACAGGGTGTCCGGGAAGATGAAAAAGAAATTTGTGTTGCATAGGGATGACTTTGGAAGCTTTTATCTAGAAATATGTAAGGAATTGAGAGATGACCAAAACATAAAAGTTGTAGATATTGAAGTCTAGTTTTCAGAAAATTAAACCAGTTGTCAGTTAGAGTTTTTTACAAAACGTTATGGCCATAATACTAGAGGTTGTCGAAGAAGAGTTTCCTGGCAGTGTATAAGTTTGAAAAAAATGGTTTTGGCTCATTTCATCTCATTTCCTCCATGGGAGACGACCTAGGGGAGATTTTGGAGCTCCATCTTCATCATCTATGTCAAGGTAAGTTATTCCCATCTATTTCAAGTTAAATACTTGGATTATATATATATTTTAACATGGAAACTCATGGGAAATTACTGAAAACATGGGGTTTTGGTAGAAAACTTATAAATTGGTATTTTTGGATTTTGACCACGAATTTGGGTATGAAATTGAGAGTAAATTATATATTTGAGTTAAGGCTATAGGTAAAGTTCATCTTCGAAAAATTTCAGAATCCGGGCACGTGGGCCTGAGGGTGATTTTAATCGACTTTTCGATCAGGGTTAGAAATTGTTATAAATTGGATTATAATGAGTATTTGAGTATATATTTATGGGTTTGCATAATTTTTTGCTAGCTTTGGGGAATTGTGCATCAATTTGAGTCATCGGAAGGGCTTGGAAGCCGGTTATGGAACTTCGGAGCGAGGTAAGTCTCATTTCTAACCTTGTAAGAGGGAATTGTATAGGTGAAATAATTAATTATGTGATACTATTTGTGAGGGGCTACGTATGCACGAGGTGACAAGAGTCCGTACATAGCTACTAGTTATGTATGTTCGGGTAGTTTTAGGCTTACATCATGCTTTGTTGTAATTATATTTGGGTTGTGTTTATTGTTTTCTTTGAGAAGAAGCTGGATTGAGCATACTTTTTAAATATTTTTGAAAGGAATTGAAAATTGTTAAAAAAATGGGAATCTTGAAAGTTCATGGTTTGCAAAGAAATGGAAGAATACTTTAATAACTTGAGAAATCTATGTGTAACCGCATCGCATGTATGATTCGCGAGCGGAATAAGTCCTCCTACCACACTCTTATGGGATCGAGTCATTCGCCTCGGCAGAATTTATGTACCACACTCTCATAGGAGCGGGTCGTTCGCCTTGGCAGGTTAATAGATGCATCTATGGTTCGCGTCGTTCGACCCTTCGGCAGTGCACAGTTTACTTTTATGTTGGATCGGGCCGTGCGCCTCTACATTTCCTATATATAAATTATCCTCATGGAATCGTGCGTAATATTTGGGCTAGAAGCCAGTATATCTAAGGGCTTTCCCTTATTTAAAGTATGAAAACCTCTTTGAAGAAATCCATTGTATCTATGTAGATACTCTGGTACGGAGGGAACTTGTTAGTTGAGAGTTGAGTAAGTTGTGAAAAAGAAAGGAAAGGTACCACGTAATTTATACATGTTGTATCATATATTTGCCCTGTTTCGTACTTATTCATTTCGTTATTGTATCTAATATTATTTGACCTCTAGTAAGTGTTAAAGTCGACCTCTCGTCACTACCTCTTCGAGGTTAGGTGGGATACTTATTGGGGACACGTTTTTTTTGTACTCATACTACACTTGATGTGCATTTTGTTGCACAGTCACATGTATGTCTAGTGGCCTAGCTTGGCGCAGCGGCATGGTTGATATGGAGACTTAGGTGAGCTGCATCTCCCGAGACGTCCCGCAGCGAGTAGAGTCTCCTTTAGAGTATTGTATTTTCTTTTCTGTCCAATTTGTATTCCCGACAGTTATTGTATTACATTTGTTTCCTAGAAATTGCTCATGCACTTGTGACAACGGGTTCTGGGATGACTTTGGGATTTATTTGTTAAATTAAATTTGTTAAGACATCGTTATTTACTCAGTAAGGTTTATTGATTATTATATAATGTAATGAAAAGTAATTATTTCAAAATACTAAAATAGAAATTTAATTAACTTTTAGTGTTGGCTTTCCTGACAGAGGTGTCCGGCGTCATCACGACCTTTCATAGTATTTTGGGTCGTGACACAATCAATACCTGGATCTGCACAAAAATATGCAGAAGTGTACAATGAGCACACCACAACGGTGCCCAGTAAGTATCAAGGCTAACCTCAGTGAAGTAGTGAAGAGGACTAGTCAAGACACCCACTGGTCTAATAAATTAACAGGCATAAATATAGGAATGACAGAGCATGACACCTATCTAATGACTACAGAATATAGTTAACAACATAAAAACTACAATGCGGAAGGAAATACAGCAATAAACGACGAAAAATCATACTAATACACAGAAGGATGGACGGGAACACAACCCAAGTCCAGAAATCACAAACAATAAGGACAAGTAGTAACTCAACACTGCATTAGTCTCCACACCATGCCTTAGCCACAAATACCATTAAAATGGTCAAAATCTTCGAGTGTGAACTTTCATCCGCAAGTTTCGATATTGAAAGCTTTAAGGTAATATCCTTTTTAAAGGGGAATTATTTTGAAATATAATTTTCCCAAGAGATGTCTCTCACATAGTTTTCTTCAAGATAAAAGCTTTTCGAATATATTTTTCCAAAGAAAGTGTCTTTTAAACATAGTTTTCCTTCAATATGAACATTTTCCAAATAATCTTTTCCAAAGGAATATCCTTCAACATAGTTTTATTTAACATAAATATTCTTTTTCCAAAAGGATATCCACCAGCATAGTTTTATTTAACATAAACATTTTTGAAATATTCTTTTCCAAGGGAATGACCTTCAAACATAGTTCCTTTGATAAAATCTACCGGGATCCCGTCCCGTATTTCTGAATTTATCACACAATACAGAGGATCTCGCGGAATCGTCCGTAGTCCCAAAACAATATGCAGTGTTGGAGGATCTCCCGGAATACGTCTCTGGTCCCAAAGTAAATATGCAGTGCTGGGGGATCTCCCGGATGTCACGACCCCAAATCAACAAGGGCCGTGATGGCGCCTATCGTAACTAGGCTAGCCCTCTAACATAATGAAATCAACATTTTTCCGTTTATAATAAATATATACTTATATTTAGATAAAGATTTCATTTATATGACAAGTTCAACAAGAAAATAATAACCCAAACGATCAAAATCTAACACCGACCCAGAACTCTGGAGTCAACTGTCATGAGCATCTAGGACGATAAATACAATGTATAATAAAATGACTTTGCTACTACAAGAGTCTGAAGTATGAAAGACAAAGCTATGAACTGAGGAAAGGAAAGGAGGTGAGCTGGGGACGCTGAGCAGCTACCTCGATCCACGAACAAACTCCAAGCACGTCAGAAAATCAACTAACGAGATGGTCCGGTACCTGGATCTACACACAGAGGTGCAGGGAGTAACATGAGTACGCCAACTCAGTAAGTAACTAAAGTAACTAAAAACTTGAGTGTAGTGACGAGCATTTATCAATCATGATTTCATAAAACAGTAATTCAACTTTTATTAGAAGGCTCAGTATAAAGAAGGGAGGGGAAAACAGTAAAATTCACAATGTAATAGCCATCCAGGCACAATATCTCTCATAACAAGGTATCTCAGTCACTCGTGACTCCACTATCAGTATTTCATGCTCACACTAAGCACTCTCACTCAACAAATATCAGATAACCACTCAACTGCTGAGGCGTGCAGCCCGATCCACCTAATATGCTACGGCGTGCAGCCCGATCGACATAGCATATGTTGCGGTGCGCAGTCCGATCCAATATATATATATAGTCGATTGTGCTCACTGGGGGGTGTACAGACTCCGGAGGGGCTCCTACAACCCAAGCACTATGTTGCTGCAGCGTGCAGCCCGATCCATATTACATCTGATGCGGCGTGCAACCCGACCCATAACTACCCTCACAATCTCGGCTCTCGGCCTCACTCAGTCATCCTCTCAAGCCACTCGGGCAACTCATCTCAACCACACGAGACTCAGGCCAAAACACCTCACGGCATTCTAAAACGGTGTAAAAATAGTGAAATAGCATCAGTAATAAACATGACTGAGTTCATAGGTTTCTCTATCAAAAATAGTGTGAGAATAGTGTAAGAATACCCCTGAGGGTCTAAACAGATCGGCACAAGGCCCCAAACATGGCTTACAACCCATATCGGTGCACGCCCACACACTCGTCACCTAGAATGTGTGTCACCTCATTTACCAAAACAATACAAAATACTGGGGTTTCATACCCTCAGGTCTAGAGTTACAATCGTTACTTACCTCAAAACTACTTTGTGATGCTCTTGCCCCTCGAATCGGCTCCCAAATGCTCCGAGTCTATCAAAAATCAGATCAATAACATCAAAATATACTAGGGAGATGAACCCCAATTGAAGACTATCAAAATTAGGCACAATTCCCGAAATTGGACAAAACCCGACCCCCGGGCCCACGTCTCGGAATTTGATAAAAATCATAAAACTAGAATCCTCATCCCCTCACGAGTCTACCCATATCAAATTTACCAAAATTCAACCTCAAATGCCCATTCAAATCATCAAAAGAAATTCTTAAATTTTCCTCCCATTTTTCCCCAATTCCACTTTGATTCCTCAAATTACATGAAAAAAATCGAGACTAATTCATGAAATTAATCCAAAAGTGATTGAAGAATACCTACCACAAGAATCTCACTGAATATCTCTTCCAAATTCTCTTTCTCCCGAGCTCTCTAATGGTGTTTTGAGTTATGGCCTAAAACCTTGTTTTTGAAACTTAAACTTTCTGCCCAGCTATTTTCTTCAATGCGAACGCATCCCTTAGACTGCGTTCGCATAGAACAATCCCATCTGGCCCCAAAATTTCCTCTACACGAACGCGAAGCACTGCCTTCCCCAGACCTACGCAAACGCACCCCAGGCCCCGCAAAGGTACTCCCCAGCCCGCGTTCGCGATGACCACTCAACTCAACCCACCGCGTTTGCACCTCCAGACTTTCGAACGCATAGAAGAAAATACTCAGCTCTCTAAATTCACCTACGCGAACGTGGGACCCCTCCCCCCCCCCCCCCCCCCGCAAACGCATAGGATAAAGTATTCTGCATCAAAAACACACCAGAACAGCTATGCTCAAAAGCCAAAAATCACCTTGTTAGCCACCCGAAACTCACCCGAGGCCTCCGGGACCTTAACCATACATACCAACACATCCCATAACCTCATTAAAACTTAGTCGAGCCCTCGAAACGCTAAAAACAACGCAAAAACACAAAAATCACATCAAATTCAAGCCTATGAACTTTGAAGTTTCTAAATTTCACCAAGGATGCCGAAACTATCCAAAACACATCCGATCGACTTGATAATTTGCTCGCATATCCAAAATGACATTAAGAACCTGATCCAACTTCCGTAATTCCATTTCGACCCCGACAGCTAACTTTCCATTGCCGACCCGAAATCGCCAAAAACTCAACTTTGCCAATTCAAGCCTAATTCTACACCGGATATCAAAACCATATTCCGAACACACTCCTAAGTCCCAAATCAATTAATGAAGCTATCCGAGCCATAAAATCTACATTCCGAGGTCGTTGACCAATAAGTCAACTCTCAGTTGACTTTTCCAATTATTAAGCCAATTTAAGAGACTAAGTGTCTCAGTTCTCACCACGAGAACCAACCAAACCAACACAACATAAATAGGCTAGGAAACATATGATAAAGCATAAATAGGGAAAATGGCTAAAATTCTCGGAACGGCCGGCCGAATCGTTACATTCTCCCCCTCTTAAACAAACATTCATCCTCGAACGGGTCTAGAAACATACTTGGAGTCTCAAATAAGTGAGGATATCTGCTCCGCATCTCCCGCTCAGTCTCCCAGGTGCAATCCTCCACCGGCTGCCCTCTCCACTGAACCTTCACTGAAGTTATATCCTTAGACCTCAGCCTTCTGACCTGACGACCCAAAATAGCCACTGGCTCTACCTCATATGACATATCACCCTCGAGCTGAACCGTGCTGAAGTCCAAAACATGAGACGGGTCACCAACATACTTCGGGAGCATCGAAACATGGAACACCGGATGAATACTCAATAAGCTGGGTGGCAAGGCAAGTCTGTAAACTCTCCAATCCTCTAAAGCACCTCAAATGGCCCAATGAACCGGGGACTCAGTTTTCCCCTCTTCCCGAACCTCATAACACCCTTCATGGGTGACACCTTCAGCAGCACCTTCTCCCCAACCATGAAAGACACATCTCGGACCTTCCGGTCCGCATAACTCTTCTTCATATACTGCGCCGCGCGAAGCTGCTCTTAAATCAGCTTTACCTTACCCAACGCATCCCGAACCAAGTCTGTGCCCAATAGCCTAGTGATGCGTGGCTAGAATTCATGATTTTAAGCATTATATACCTTGCATTTTATGGGCTTTAATGATAAAATACACGTCGTATGTGCCTAATGGGGTTTATTTTATGTGTAGGTGAATTGGAAATGGAAACGGGGCTAAACGGATGCAAATACGTCGAAAAATACGCGAAAGGGGACACCCGGGCGATAGCCGGGCGACAGAGCCAAACAGCCTGACCCAGCCTGGCCTTACCCAGGCATTTGGGCTGAAACGCCAGGGGGTTCCTGGCGTTATCCAGGCGTTAGAGCCCAAACGCCAGGGGGTGCCTGGCCTTACCCAGGCATTTGGGCTGAAACGCCAGGGTCCCCAGTCGGCCAGAAATCGAGTTTTGACGGGTTTTAAGTGTTTCCAAGTTGGAATAGAAGTCTTTTACATGTTTAAGGTTCATCCTAAACATATAAATAGACCCAAAAACATCACATTGGAGGACTTTTGACGGAGGAACACACCACGTTGAAAGAGGATTCTACTTAGTTTTTCTTCT